>JABCMJ010022904.1:555-10848 GCA_014822125.1 Arbutus unedo | reverse complement strand
GAAGGGGAGTGGTGAAATTAGTAAAAAAAGAAAATTCTATATATAAATCGGGACACAAATATGTTTAGAGTTATTTAATGTATGTGAGACTCGTTTTTATTTCGAAGAAGTCTGTGCGTATCTTTTGAGTCTAGAATCCGAATTGGACTTTTCAATTGCGCTTCGTGAATTCTTTAATTAAATCTACAAAATACTCAATGCTAAATTAGTGCCGATCGGAGTTGGGTCTTCGACGGACACTTCTACGATCAAGTTAGCCTTTAAGAAGAGCGAAAGTAACTTAAAAATATGAGAGTTAGTGTAAGCGTGCGTGTACCTGAGGTTGGAGACCATTGTAGTATTTATAGAGAAATAACCTAACTACATGCTAGAGGCTCCAACTAAGAATGTAGTGTCGTGGCTTGGGAATCGAGGTGGTTTCGCCATGTATTTCAAGTCCGTACGAATCAGACGGGCACATTTGCATGTCCAATAACCATATTCTCCACGTCCGTCTACATAATTGTTCGAAACGTGGGGAACAAGTTTTCACGTAGCTATGCTGAGCATAGTCCCTCGGCAATAAAGCCAAAGCCCAACACTTGATGGGATATATCTTCAAAGAAGAAGGCTGATCATATGAAAATTCGGTCAACCTTGATCCTTTGTGTCTTCGGTATAAATCAAAACTTTTAGGGTCGTCCGAGTCCTTAAGCCGAGTGTGAAGGAAGGTGTTATTGGGGCTAGTTCGACTTTGACCCACCGCTGTAGATATAAATTCACTATTGTGCAGATTCAACCTAGGAAAGTATTAAATGATTTCATACCCATATGTGTATAGAAGGTGTTTGTATACTTCTTGTTAAAAAATACACCAGCTCTCAATCTGTATCCGTTTTAATCCGGGTCACAGATACCGGTTCATCACCCGAATTCGTCAGCCTATGTACTATAAACACTCGGCAGCTTAAAGGAGAGAGGGAGAGGGGGAGAGAGAGTCGTCTTCGGGTTTCTTCACGACAGAACTTACTTCACTGACAGAGAGAGGTTCGATTAATTTCAAACATGGCGGAGGTGGAGGAGCCTCAAGATAGCTCCAGCGTCAAACAAGAGATGAAGGAGGTGGAGGAGGAAGAAGAAGAAGGCCATATGGAGTCCCAGATACAGCACGCCATGCGCTCTCGTATTTCCCATGTCAAGGAACAAGCCGAGTATGTCCCCCTTCTCTCTCTATCTCTCCATCCAATTACGCAATTATGTCAATTGCATTTATACACATGTTCGAGAATATCAATTCTCTTTCGGTTTGCCTAGAGTACCCTAGGATTTCCGTATATCCTTCTTCCGTTCTTGTTCGTGTAATCACTGTATCTGAGGTTCAGGTTTTACGTACTCCGAGATTATTTTACTTGTTTGGTTTACGAGGCCGATGCAGATGGAACCTAACATTTGAAGCAGTATTTCGGTTAATCGAGACTGTATTGTTCCGTACGTATGAGTCAGCCTTTGCTGTGTGCTATTCTGTGCATAAGAGAGGGGGAGAGAGCATAAATGACTATGTGACTGTTGTTCAAGCCAAATAAGGGACAATGCTCCTACTTAAAAATGCAGGAAGAGTAGAAGTGTCTGCTTCGTAGATAAGAAATGGTAGAAAGCAGCTATATACGATGGTAATTACTCAGAGAAAATGGCATCGGTTGAAACCAGAAAATACGGTTATGAATTTGGTGGGCCTTGTTCTTTGAATTTCGTGCCTTAATGGATCTTCCACAATAAAAACATGAATGCATATGCCACAAACCCTATGCCTCTGGGTATCTTTCCTGCTCAAGCTGCGCACTTTTTGAGACACATAGTTCAACTTTTTCAGAATTTGTTAATAAAGTTCCTCGAGTATTAACTTTGGAGTGAAGGACTATATTTATGCTATATCTTTCAGAAGTGTCTTTATGAGGTCAATGCCAAGGTTTAAACTTGGTATCATTTGGAGCTTGTTGAGTTGGACCTCTTTCCTTGTGTTCTGTCCTCAAGCTGCAGTACTTTAGCTAGATATTCCTGTGCTGTGTGAGAATCCTTTGTGCAAAGGATAGAAATCTTCTAGTGGGTTCTGCTTCCTAGCATCCTTCCTATCTTTTTTTTCCTCATCTACCCAATTGTTTTCCTTGTAGGCTACTGTGTGCTCTCTTTTCCTTTTTCTTTTCCCCTTTCTTGTCAATTGACTTGTTTGGTCTGCGGAAAGCCTTGGCAAAACTTTGGCCATTGTCCACTAAGGCTTCTAATGTTTGGCCTTCACAGATGACCTTAGTATCTGTTGGTTCTGGTTCAATTATGATCCCTAGGCTTTATTGTTTCCAACCTTCTTTGTCTACTGAATTTGATTGAACATCAAGTACTGGTCCTTATCTTCTAAATCTGTATTTTGAGTCACGTGATCTTTTGTATAGCATTGCCATTTTGCATTTCTCCATATAGAATATGAATTATCGAGTATTTACCTTTGTTTTCCCTTCTAAATGTGTTCTGTTTCATTAAATTGAACGTGCTTATTTAATTTTATGCTTTAACCAATCATAGTCAAGGGAGTGAAGGTTCTAACTCTGTCGGCAGTGGACTGATTACCATTTGATATTTGGTTTGTTTCTGGGTGCAGTTCCTTGACTTTTGAAGGGGTTCGAAGGTTGTTAGAGGAGGACTTGGGATTAGAGACTTGTGCATTGGATGTACATAAGAGATTTGTTAAGCAATGTTTGTTGGAGGTACTTCCTTGGAGTTAACTTCTAGTGTACATTTCTTGCATTTATAAGTTCAACATTTTGTAATTGCTATTTGCTCCTTTTTCAAACAGTTGATTTTGTCTATTAGATGTATGGAAACTGAAACTCGAGTCACTTCTTTGAGAGTTTGGGGCTGTATGGCCATGAAGATATCTCATTATGAATACATTGAGTGTTTTAATACCCGTTAAATCTATCACTTGACAATTTACGTCCATCATATATGTTGTTTGATGTTGCTGAGTGAATGCCATTGATAGTCGACCTCGACAAATGCTGAAATCATGGCTTAAATACCATGGTCTGTGGGGCTAAAACCAATTGTTTCTATGAGGCGAAAAGAAGAATAACAAAGAAAACTAAAGTCTAAACTTCTTTTCTCACATCTTTCATAGATATTTCATTGGATGCGCACTAAGAAGCATGTATACGGAAATGGGACATGGACTACATGATACGGTACTACGGATGCGCAAGTTGTCCAAAAAATTAGAACACACATGTCAGGACACGTCGAATATGATTCATACATACAACATAGGTATAGATTGTGAACTCATAGAAATAAATAGAGATATTATTTCTTTCAAAATTGTAAAAAAGCATAGAAGTTTTGACCCAACGCAACCATTTTAGATTTTCTAGCGTATCCCCATCGTGTTCCAATGTTTCCGACTGAAAAGATACAAAAACAAATTGTGTACCTAGTTGGGCACGTCCTTGTGTGTTTTTCTGGTTTGTGTCGAAGATGGATATGCAAGGCTAGTAGACTTATCTGTGCTTCTTATTTGTGCATAAAAGTAGCAGTTGTATGAAAATGTCCTGCCGCAAGATATCGTATGAAAATTCTGCAAGCAATAATTACCTTGCGAATGAAGAACTTTACACTGATGCAATGGCTATATTCCCGAGGTCGTGCTTAACCAGCCTTAGTTAATGGGTGGTAGTTTGATTTGTGTAGTTGCAGAGCCAGAGGCACAAATTCGTGGTGGCAGCTATAGATTGTATATGCTTATATTATATGCTCTGCTTTCATGTAATATGCCATCTAGATGCAGAATCAGTGTATCATCCAGAAAGTTTATTTTTTAGGGAAGAGGAGAAGGGGCATGTAAGCTATGATACCTGTTTGTTTGATGTGGCTTATTTGGCGAGATAGGACAAACAACATTTTGATGGTTTGTGAAGCCCTTCGTATAGGCTTTAAAGCTCTTTTATTAGTAGCTTGTATGGCTTGGATGTGGGAGTATAATGCTTCCCTACCAATTTATTATTTGGTAGATATATAGGATACTTACAGATGTATATTTGGGCCTTTTTGTCTTGGCCTTTAAGTAATACTCTGGCAGTCCTCCCTTTATGCTTTCTTGTATATGATCATCTAGTTGGTGGAAAAATAGTACGTTTGGATCTGTTTTTTACTAGTATGAATCATATTTCGTTTTTGATTTGACAGTTGTTCTTATTCGTTTCTATTGAGTCCTTCATGTTTCAGGAAGTCGAAGCCTTTGAGGATATTTGTCCAGATCTTTTTTATCTTTGTCCTTCAATAGTTTGATGCAGCCAAATGTGAAAATTACAAATTCTCTGGTTGTTCTGATGAACAATAGCCGGTTCTATTATTTTGTCATTTTTACGGAAATTAGGAGAGATTTAATTAATGTTTTTCTTGATCTAATTCTAGTGCTTGAATGGTGGTGATGGTGAGAATGGCTCTAAGAGTTCAGCTGAGACGGTGGAGAAAAATGTTGACACGGGTAAAGGGGAAGTGGCAGAGTCACTTGAAAAAGAGCAAATAAAGGAAGATGTGAAGGGACCCAGCTCTGAAGACGAAGAGAAAATGGAAGACTCTCCAGTAATGGGCCTTCTAACAGGAAATAAGAAAACCAAAGTCCAAACCAAGGAAACTCAAGGTGTTGAAAAGAAAGAAGTTCCTACTGAGAGCACCATAAAAGAGGCCATTAAAAAAAGTGCTTCTTATCTCAAAGCTAATTCTGAGTATGTTATCATTCTTTGATATAACCTGTCGACCAGTATGACTTCTGGTCGTTAGTGTCGCAGTGGTTATTGTTTTGTTATTGCTGTTGCTGCGGATCCTTCAGTTCTACTTCTACTGTACTGTACTGTACTGTACTGTACTGCCATATTCACTATAAGCTGGTTTAAGCATGCTTCATTGTACTAGTTCATTTCCTTTGGATGAAAGTTTCCTATAAGCTTTTTTATTTGTGAGTTTAGTTACATGAAAAAAGTAGTCAACTTTTGCTTTTGTTTTTTTTGTCAGTACCGTTACGATGGCTGGATTTCGGCGGCTTTTGGCGGAAGATCTTGAGGTTGATAAAGACACTCTCTTTCCTTTCAAGAGGTTTATAAATGAACAAGTAGATAAGGTGAGCAAAACTTATCCACATAAATGGTACTTGTTCACGTAGTGCCCTTCCTAGTTGAACTGGCAACGAAAACAAGCATGTGCTCATTAGTTTGTTGTCTCAGGTCTTAAAATCCCCTAAAGCTTCTGAACCTGCAAGTACTCTGAAGAAGAAAACTTCAGTGAAAAAATCTGATAGCAAAGCATCAAAAAAAGTCGACAGTGAAGGAAGTTCAGATTCTTTAAAAAGTGGAAGTGAGGAGATAGAAGATGAAAGAAAATCAAAAAAGAATGTTGCTCGGAAAAGAAAGATTTTGAAATTAGAAGAGGCTAGGAAGCGTAAAAGACCTGTGAAGGAGACCAATGAGTCGAGCAAGAAGCGAAGCAAGCTTGCAGAAACATCAGAGGGAAATAGCGACGCAGAAGCTGGTGGAAATGCCTCTGAAGACGATCAATCTCGAACCTCTGCTGAAAAGCCTGCGAAGGTGATACTTCCTTTTTTCTTTCACAAATTAGGTACCTGTGTCTCATTATCTCCTTGTAATGCAGAAGAAAGAGGTAGCAACTCCTGCATACGGGAAACGCGTGGAGCACCTAAAATCAATAATCAAATCTTGTGGGATGAGGTTTTCCTTTGACTAGCCACTTACCAGCCTGGATCTTTGTATATGGTGGTGTGTTGACGTGTCTTTCTGTATGTATTCTGCAGTGTTCCTCCAGTAGTTTATAAGAAAGTTAAGCAGGTTTCTGAGAATAAGCGCGAGGGCTTTCTAATCAAAGAGCTAGAGGATATACTCTCAAAAGAGGGATTGTCCACAGATCCATCTGAGAAAGGTGAGCATACTACAATGACATTGGTTTTGGCAGTGATCCCTGTTACTTTACCATGTATGTTGACTAGAGAAAACAATTTTCCATTGAAGCGCAATGCAGAGGTTCAATATTCATGGGCTTGAGTGGAAAATTTAGTGTGGATGCTCAATTTACTACTATGTTGATTACGCTCTCAGTATATAGTATTTGTTTTCTTTTAGTATTAGAAAGAGGGTTTTAAATTTCCTAGTTTATTAGGCTGACTAGCCTATATATTAGATGCATAGATGCATTGTGTTAGTCAGGCTTGAGTTAGTAGAATTGAGAATTTAAGGTTGTGGCCGTTGTGGGATTTTGTGATTATGGTTGTGTTCCTTTGGTGTTCTCTCTCTCTCTCCTTGCCGTGCTGCATTAGCCATTGAGCTTAATGAGGACAGAATTCAAATCTTATGTTTTGGTCGTCGGTAGAATTTATTTGCCTTCCTATTTTACCTTGACAATATATAAAGAAGAGGTAGTTTTGGTGGGGGATTCAATTTCAACATCCACTCCAACGGATAAGTATTGTATCTGGGAGTGCAAATATGGGAGTTTCCAATTTGTTTTGATTCTTGCTTACTATATCGTTATGCCTTTGTGTTGACCCATTGTTGGTTGATTTTCAAACAATTGGGTGGTAAATAAAGTCTGAATTTAGTTGAGCGTGGTAGGTGTTTGAATGTTATATACATAATACTGGATAAATGTGCACTTCGAAACAAAGCAACCAGTAACACTATACTTTTTTGTAAGTAAATAGGGTTTATTGCCATATTGTTCTTGTCCAGGTCGCAAAAACTTTTTATGTCGGTAAATTAGACAAAATAATGGGAGCTATATTTTAATGAAAAGTGGTTGCAGTTTTGCAGTAGGCAACATATCTAGAGGAAAAAAGGTATCTTTATGATATCCTTGTGATTTGGAAAAGTACTGTAAGTCGAATTAGGTCATGATCTATTAGAAGATTGAAATTTATCTGCTCATCGTATGTATCATTCTTCATGGACGTTTATTGCAACTGTACGTTTAGTTATGTAATGGTCGATAACCTGGCAACTACATTTGCTACCAAACACAAACGTTTAGCTGACATTTCAATGTAATGGAGATGATGGAATTTTACCTCATGATGATGGTGTGTGATTTGTGCTCAGAAATCAAAGAAGTCAAAAAGAGGAAGGACAGAGCAAAAGAGCTTGAAGGCATTGACATGAGCAACATCGTCTCAAGCACACGCAGAAGGTCCACAACTAGTTTTGTACCTCCTCCAAGACCCAAAGTAACTGTTAAAAGTGACAGTGATAGTGCGGAAGGGACCGATGGCAGTAACGACGAGGGTGGTGCTGACGAGGATGATAAAGATGAGGATGACAGCCAGAGTGAAGAGCTTAATGAAGGTAAAAGCCTTTGCCTCCATAGTTGATTACCATAAGGTTTTACGATCCTTGTGATTAACAAAGCTTGAGCCATGCGGAGCTTATTGTCAATGACTATGAAGTATCGAACAACATGAATTGCTATATCCGAGAATGGAGTGCAACTAAGTCTAACCGAAGAGTGTAAGAACCTCTTATAGTAAGAGCTGTTTGATGTTTTCTCAGACTGAATTTTCTAAAATGTTTTGGTAACTTCCACAACCTTCATTATTCTATCACAAATAGTATTATGAATACGTTCCTTTTTGGTTCAATTTGGAACCTCCACTACTGAAGTTCAGTCTTGGTTGAGTTGTTCGGCCTGTAAGAGTGCTCTCAAAATGATTTTTGAAGAGTACAAACAGCTTTCTTATGGATTTGGAATCACACGTTGCACCATTATGGACACATTAGAGGTTCCTGTTCTTCGAGAGTGTGCTTGGCATCCATTGGGAATCAAATGGTGGAATTTGTTTTCTCAGCATTTCAGAGTGCAATTTTTTCTGGCTGTCATTACCCTTCTGTTTATTCCTTGAAACTGATATTCAATGAAAAGTAAGTCCACTTTTAGGACATATTACACTTTGTAGAAAAGCTGTACTTTTGCTGTTCCTATTCTCTCAATTCACTGGTATATTTGTTTGTTCCAACTTGAATATACCGTCTCTCTGCTTGGTGTGATTATTCCTCAGCTTGCGCTATCATTTTAGGGTTCTTTGCAGATGATTGACTATTCCCCGTCTATTTTGCAGATGAGGATGAAGATAGTGATTGAATCCTGCAAAACCTTATTTAAGGCGACAGGGATGAGAGCTTGCATAATTGTACAATTATGTAGTTTGTGCTTGTGTTTTTTCCCCTCCAATTTTTGGAGGGTTTGCAGTTGGGACTCGGTAACGCAAGCTTTGATCAAAACTTGACCAGATTAGTCAGTGATTAGCTGGAGTCTGTAGGCATGATTTTATGTTCTGCTATGTAGTGATTATAGAATAGGGTTACTCTGGTTTTCTTTTTTCAATGGTTCGTGGTGTGTGCAAAATAATTTGAAGGTTTACTGTACCTCAGAATGTGCATCATTCGTTTTGGATGTTTTAAGCTCACTTTCATTTAACTTCACTGTTTTTTTTGTTCATTTTCATTTCATTTTGAGGAAAATGGGATATAAATTCAACTTTATTGGTGAGGCCATGAAGATGATGGATATCTTCTTTTCTTTTCCCTTCATAATGCTCACGGTTATCAATACGGTAAAGTATTGGCCGGTACGTACCGTTTTGGCATAAAAACGGTACTAAATATCTCTAATATAATATCGTTCTAAATATTAGCCCATAACAATTGGGTACTAGCTAATATCGGCCGGTACCGGTATATATATATTGATAGGTGAGCGAAAAAAATTAATTTTTTTTGGCTTTTTCTCTCTGGTGTGTGTGTGTGTGTGTGTGTGTGTATATATTTTGATAGTTATGATAAATTCGATAGGTACTCAGTATATAATCGGTATCAGTATATACCGTATTAATAAAAAAATCAGTACTACGGTATTCCAAATCTTTATAATGCTATCACCAAATCTATTATTCAAACAAAATCATTCTATAGTGATTTGAAACCCTAATTCATGAGGCCAATGTCTCAAGCAGTGCTGCTGGTGCTTTTGGTCCCGAGCTCCAGTTTTTGTAGAAAACACATAATTTATCTTCTATAGAGAGATCAACTTCAAATTATGCTCTTTTGGTTTCATTATTTTAGTCCATTATGATTTTTTTATTTTTTGCACCGACTTGAAGATTTGATTGCATCATTTAAAGATCTAATCTTTAAATTAGTGTGAAATTCTTTTAAGACATTATGAGCAAAAGTATCTTATTTTTTATTTAAAAAATGACATGACTTTTCATAATAAAAAAATTCTAAGATAAAACGAATACAATCGTTCCAAAATAAACAAATAAGAAAACACCTTATCATAACAATTCTTGCAGTTTATTTTTTCTCATTCTTCCTTATTCTCCTCTAATGATAGCTTGAGGAGGATAATTTGTTTGCGTCGAGATTCGAATTCTTTCCCCATATTATAAGGCAAGACTCAATTGGTGCAATGGTGCACGGTACATCATAGAAAAAATTATGAAATTATGAACTATCTCGAGTTGGTTCATAACACAACAGACTATAACCCAACAAAGGAGTGCACAAGTTTCAGGGAGTGAAAATTAATATTAACACCAAATATAAAATTTTCTTGCTTCATTATCTTTCCTTTGGATTATCTCAAAACTCCCAACGCGATATACTCAAATAAATGAAGAGTCAAAAAAAAAAAGTGACAATATAACCCATATATGAATGTGCATGCATATTAATGTATCTCTTTAGATTGCTTTGAATTCAAAATAGTCTAACGAAATTTGGAACATTTGTGTACAAATTCATAACATTTTCTTTAAAATTTATAACATCAAGATAAAAACTCACAACATACAAACGCTATATTTGCAAAGTTAATGTTATGAATTTATGTCCAAACGTACGGAATTGCTATCTAAGTTCTGCATTCGAGACAAATGTTATGAATTGTATGCAAGATGTTATGATTTCCAGACAATCCAAGAGGCTGTATTGTGAACACCCAAATAAGAGTGTGTTGTAAAATTTGTTTATAAAGCATAAACCAATGGAGTTGATAACATAATTTGGTGGGATGTGCTGAAGCCAAATGATGGGTCTGAAGGAACCAAAATTCCCTGTCTTGTAATTGGAGGGGTCAAGAAAGCATATGTAAAGTGCCATACAATGCACTGTTCTTTGTAAAGTGACAAATGTGAATCCGATGAATCATGGAGCCTAATAAACCAAGAATTCCTCCACTCCTTAAAAATGATGAAATCTGTGTCACATA
>JABCMJ010022902.1:0-12442 GCA_014822125.1 Arbutus unedo | reverse complement strand
GACTAACAGCTCCGATCTCGACTGGAAAAAATTTGAAAGTAGACTGATAGGCGTACCCTTAATTACGGTAACATATTCAAGAATCTCATAACTGGATGGTTTTGTTGATTCAATAAAAAGGTATTGTGGGGGCTTGGTAGATGGCAAACTCGGGTTCTTCAAACACAGTAATGACTCTGTCGTCGATAAAAAATAATTAATCTTCTGATGGAGGCTGGACAGGATTCTTTCTGCTTTGTGGATATTCCAACGCCTTTGCAGCAAAAATTTGTAAGTTGGCGCGATCTATAGTATTTCAAGTCTAATGGCAAAGGTCACAGCTCCAATCTTGACTGGCAATTCTATCTCGCCATAGTTTATCATCGAGAGACATCAAAAACTTTCACAATCGTGCCACTATCACTACTAGAATAATACTTAGACAAAGATTACACTTGATACAGTAAAAAGATCATGCTTTTTGTAAAAACGTAATAAACAAAATGAGAGATGAAATTTTAATCAATTTTTTTAATAAACTGCTATGATTACTGTTTCTCAGCCTCCACTACACCAGTAAGAACACCAAGTTTGGTTGTCACCATCTTTTGAGCCGAACGCGGTACAACCCGTTAGTGTTAGGCATCCCAAACTCCGATAAGCACGCCAATGTGATCGTGGCCATCACAAGCAATCTTGACTTCAACCTTGATGAAGAGAGAGAGAGAGAGAGAGAGAGAGAGAGAGTTCCCCATTCCTCGCTTCTCAGGCGAACTAGGTGAGTGTTGAGGTGCCACTTGTTCTTTTCTATGGGATGTGCTCGGTCATGACGTGTCTCAACTCATTTGCAGATCCTAACGTTGTTCCAACTTTCGTCGTCGAGTTAGATCCTTCTGACTACCGACGTGCGTTCAACGTTTCGTTGGCTAACCGTGAAGGTTCCAACATCCTAAACTTCGATCCCCATCACAAGCATATACTCCAGGACTGTCGTGCCGAATGAGTTAGCACAAGTGGCCAATTCGAGTCCTACCTCAAACGCTCGGACATTATCTTAGATTTTGAGCCCACTAGAATGGAGCACATCGTCAACCGTCAGCGTCGGCCCCAGTTCAGTGCTGTATTGCTTTTCGCTCTGGCTACTCCTATCATCTAGCAGCGTCATCGCCTCACATTCGCTCTCAGTCTGCCACCCCTTCGGCTACTCCACCTAGTCCTAGTAAAAGGGCTTGGGTAGCGGGAGAAGAAGAGGAAGAGGTTCCCCCTGCTTCCTCTCCGACAAACACTTCAGAATGAACTGAGTAGGCCCTTAAAGAGGTCGAAGAGCAGGAGGAGCCTTGCCCTTGGGAGCCAATTTTGAAAGTAGGTGGAAGGGCACTGACGGAGGCTAGCACCATCGAAGAGTGTGTTGTGGCTCGGGTTCTTGAGCTTGAGGTTTGTGTGCCGATGGATACTGATGTGTTGCCTAGGAAAATGAAGCCCATGTACTATATGGCCATGAAATCTGCCCTAGCGATAAGCTTTATTACTCCTTCTATCGTAAGTCATTCCATTCTCTGCAGATCGTTCACTCTCTCGCGATGCTGGATCGCAATGTGTCCCAATCTTTGAGGCTGATTAGTCGTTCGGTTGCAAAGCTAGCTGAAGAGAAAGAGTTGAGGGAGACGTTGAAAGATCATATTGCCACACTGAAGGCGGAAGTGGCTTCCTTGACTTCCAAGGCAGAGGTCGTTGATTTTGCCAATATGGAGCTGCTCGGTGAGACCAAGAGGCTTCAGGCGAAGCGAGTAGGTCTTGCCACGGCTTCTTTTGACAAGGGGTATGAACAAGCCAAGGCCTATTATATCAACGAGATTGAAACTGCCAAGGATGTGGTCTACCTTCGAGGTTGGATGGACGTGCACAAGGTTGCTAACGTCCCAGCTGGCTCTTCTTTGATGGTGAATCCTCCGGCGTTTTCTTCTAGTCCTTCGTCCACGGCCCCGACCGTTCAGGCCCTACCTGAGTGATCATTTGGTTTTGTTTAGATTTTTGTCATCCATTTTTCTTTTTGCCAATGCCATACTCTTATGGCATGCGGTCGGCTTTCATTTGTAATGAAGTTTTTCTGGTACTCCGTCTTTAACGTTTTGAATTTTTTTAGTTAATGCATCGACCAACGTGCATCTTTATGTCTCGTTTTATCTTTTATTGGCTGAGGTGCCATTTCATCTCCTTGCCCCTCACTGAGGGTTTGGAAACTAAGGTCTTTGAAAACCTTTAGAGGCCTAGACATCCATCAGCCCTCCTATCGACTTAGGGCTCCTAACGTTGGACCCCAGCCTTTCTCGAGTGTTGCCTCGGCCTTCTGAGTTCAGTCTGCAGCTCTCATTTCTAGGACTCCAACCTTGATTGATTTGTCCTGTAGATGAGCTTTTCATTCGGTTATCTATGGATGTGACACTTGTGCAATTTCTCAAAAACAAACATTCACGGGTCGCTACAAATAATTTGGAAGAAAACAATTAAAAATAATAAATAAACTTTAATGATAGTACTTCATAAGATTTGTGGTGTTCCAAGAGTTCGGTACAGCTCTCCCATCCATATCCTCTAGTCTATACGCTCCAATGCTAACGTACTCCATGACCTTGTACGGTATTTCCTAGTTCGGACCATGTTTACCAGCAGATCTCTTCTTCGTATTGGCCACTACTTTGCAAGACGGATTCTTGCCCTATCACGTTTCTCTTCAGCCAAATCTAGATCCTTCGCAATTGCTTGGTCATTTTGTTTCTGATTGAAATTTTTTGTTCGGATTGTTGGCAATTCGGCTTGCAATGGGATCACAGCCTCCATACCGAACGTGAGGGCAAATGGGGTCTGCCTTGTGGATCTTCGTGGGGTGGTTCGATATGCCCATAATACGCTCGATAGCTCCTCTGCCCACTTGCAGTTTGTAACCTTTCTTTATTCTAAACACCACCGTCTTGTTTGATGCTTCGGTCTATCCATTACTTTGGGGATAGCATGGAGTACAGTTGTAAAACCTTATTTTATGTTCAACACAGAAGTCTGTAAATAAGCTGCTGACAAATTGAACCCTGTTGTCAAACACGAACGCGTATGATATGTCAAACCTGGAAACTATGCTTTTCCATGTGAACCTCTTCACATATTTTTCTTCAATGGTGACTAGTGGTTCGACCTCTACTCATTTTGTAAAATAGTCGGTGACTGTAATGAGGAACTTGAAACTGCCCGAAGCCGTCGGCATCTTTCCCACAATGTCTAGTCCTCATTGTGCAAAAGGCCAAGAACTTGTCAGGGGCAATAGCTTTTCAGCTGGCTGCCAAATCATTGGAGAGAACCACTGGTACTTATCACATTTCTGAACAAATTTCTGAGCATCCTCCATCATCTTCAAAGACCAATAACCCTGAGTGATTGTCGGTGTGTTAGGGACTGTCCTCCAGAATGGCACCCACAACTACCGGCATGGACTTTGTTTAGGACCTCCTCTATCATAACAGGGTGCACGCAGTACAGGTACAACCTAGTAAATGACCGCAGATGAAGGGGGTTTTCTATAAATTACCCATACCATTATCTATAATTAGAGTTAATTCGTATTAATTCCGGCTTTATTTTTGTTCAAGTTGATCCTTTGTGTTTAAGCTTTTTGACAATTCTTGAACAAGTTCTCTTGGTTGGGATTATAAATTCATAACACAATTGCTTGATGTTTATATTTGGAATAATAATTCTTGTTAGGACGAGTTAATCTTTGCTGGCACACTCATATATTTACTATTTCACAGATTATACCAAATTAAGCCACACGACGACCCTTTTTGTTTTGTTTTCTTTTTTGTGTCACTTGTTTCCCTGTTGGTATGGAGACTTTACTTCTCGTTCACTGAACAAGCCCCCTGTTGCAACACTTAACTATTCTTATTTGCGTGGCACATTCTTTTAGAAGAAAAAAAAAGACTTACAAAAAAATGCACATCAACAACTCATATATCTCTTCCTTGTTTGTGTTTCTACTCGACAAAAAAAGTTATTCGAACTTATCTTTACATTTAAACTCTCTCTAAATAAGATGTTTACATTTAGTATTAAAACGTAAACCTATGAGAATTTCTGTGCATAACAATGTACGTAATACGGGTACATGGTGAAGTGCTAGTTGATAGCCACTTAATGCGAAATTTGCTGGATGAAAACATGGAATGTCGTACGCTCCCTAACACAAGTGAGAGCAGATCCATATATCATTTGGATCCTTCATTATTCAGGTTACGTCCTGAATTGTGAGCTGAAACAGACTAAGTTGTTGGAGGGGGTTTATTGCTCCTCCTGTCTTTTCCGATAAATGATGTGTTCAACTATGCCCACCGACCTCGACAAGCCGAAACTCCAGTCAATAAACAAACGTAGCGATGAAGTTCCCTATTAAGAGCTCCCTCTCTCTTCTTCTTCTTGGACCAAGGTGCAGAACAGTCCAACCAAGCGTCGACCACCAAATGGCCAGTGATTTGCAATGTGTTTGATTCCGGAACTATGCCACATTGAGACCTATACAAGCTCAGATTCAGATATGGACCAGGGCTTTGATAAAGCTCAGATCAGTAAACACCATGATCATGCAATCACCCAAGGCAGCTGCAGGATTGTTCAAGAACCATGACTCAACTTTCAGTGACAAAAAGTCCCGGATGCCCTAACATTGTGGAGCTACAACTAGTGATCACTGGCTATGAGCAATTATGGAGCGTATTGGAAAATACTAAGGAGGCCTTGCTCCATGAAGCTCATGGTCAACAAACGAGTTACAAGACAGCTGCTCTCAAGCTGAAATGCCTCAACAACATAAACCGTTAGATCGAGGAGGATTCAATAGGGTCCCATGCACATGGACGATCAGGTGAGGGTCCGGCAGCAGAAGGTGGACCCATGGAGATCAATAGGAATACAGATCGGGACATGATGAACCATGAAGATTGCAGCAGAAGTCGCAAAGGAGAGAGGGTTTGGCAGAAGAAGCATTCTAGCAATGAGAAACAGAACCAAGACACTTCCTGGACGTCAAATATAAAAGTGACAGAAAAGAAGTGCCAGATAAGAAATCAGAGAGGAATGTGACTATTATCATACTGGTAATGACATATTGTCTGTGTTACCTTGTGTGTGCGTGTGCGTGTGTGTGTGGTGTGTAAGAGTGAGTGAGTAAAGTCACTAATCAGGTTGGTAATGTTGTAGTAAATGTTTTTTGGCCAGGTGATGAACTACAAGTAGCAGTAGAGCTACTGCGCCCCCCACTTCAATGAGAAAGGTTAGGGAAGAGATGGATATTGGAGTCATACAAGAAGTTTGAAGAGAAGAACATGGACGAGCTCTGGAAGCAGTAGTAAAGGAAACACTCTGACTACACCTTTCAATTGCATTGCTTCTAACATGGAACGCAATGGAAGATTCCAATTATACTCAAAAACCCAATACACAAGTGCTGACGAACGCTTGGCAATTAAGGGACCGTGAGTCCTGGGAAGACCCCTTGTCTTTCATGCCTGAGAGGTTTTTGAGCAAGATCATTGAGTACAAAGGGCAGCACTTTGAGTTGTTGATCTCATTTGGATCTGGGAGAAGGACTTGCCTTGGATTTGCTCTAGCTCACTGAGTGGTTCACCTTGCTCTGGCAATCCTTATACAATGTTTTGATTGGGAGGTCAACAACACTTCACACATTATTGACATGACTGAAAGATGGGAACAACGGTGCGGAAACTATTACCGTTAAAAGCAATAGCCACAGCGAAATTTTGTAAAAGTACAGTGATAATCTAGATTACTACTGTTGCCTAGTTTACATAAAAATTTGATACATATGTTATTGTTGGAGTTCTAGAATTCGTTCGGTTCCCACTTGCTTTGTATTTAAGCATAAACTCTACCTTTTGGATGCAAGTTGTATTTACTTTGTTTAAGCATATCCACGAGTCGTAAAATATATCACAACAACTATTTTTCTTTAAGCCAGTAGACAGGTCTAATGACTGGGTATGGTTTCACGGCACATCTGCAGTTAGATAACTAGGAAGGAATTCCATTGTGAGCAAAAGCCAACTAAGATTCAGAGAAGGCTATAGATTATCGTCATCCTAGCAGCCCGCTCACACTGAGCTACAATTTCCACATCACCAAAAACTTCCTTCTTACTGATAGCCCCATCAAAGTTGGCTTTATTCTCATCACAAGGAAGAGAATGCAAGATGCCTTGTCATCCTTCTGTATACCATCCAAGGTTGAAATTGCTTGAGTTTTGAAGTGTCCCTGTGACGTTACAAGAACATGATAATACGCCACAGTGGTGTGATGCCATCAAAATTTAAACTTCCTTTTCCCAGAACATACTAATGTGCCACCATGGCTGGATGCCTTCAAATTTTGAAATATTCAATAATCATTTCAATATGTAAGCGCATATTTTGTGGTGAATAACCTGAAAATTTTAGGTCAGCCCATTCATCCACTAAAACAGGTCAGATAACATTTCCATTAGCTAGTTGCAGTAACCTACAAGATATAATGTGACAAAAAAGTAGACATGCAAATTTTTTTTAAAATAAGATGTGAAATACTTGGACAGTTGCATCAATGAGGAAAGGCAATTACAATAGATACAAGAAATGAGGGCCACAGCCTCATGCTGAACCAATGTTGTGTGCACATTACAAGGAGCATAAAGTTAACTGAAATTACACTCTGAAAGACTGTTTGAGAAGTATCATATTCCTTTAAGAAATATTCAACTCTTACTACTCTAGTTCAAGTTTCTGGGCAGTCTAAATGTCTCGTCATTAAGACTAATTAATAGAAAATGTCAAAGACATCTCTTACCGAACATACGCTTTTCAAAAGACCTTAGAAATCTCAAGGGCACAAGTTTAAGTGTACTTTGCAAGGAATTAGCGTAACACCTGAATTTATACATTAAAAACACAAGCTTTTGGATCCCTACTAAACAAGCCATCATAATAGAGGCAAACCTGAAAAGAGATGGGACTTGAAAAAGTAATTAAAACATTACCTTAGCCGATGGAGGAATAACAAAGCATTCTGAAGAGTCAAAATATACCATCCGATTAACCAAGCAGTATTCAGTCAGTTGTCAGATAGAGATCTCTTATATTTCATCACATACTGTAAACTATATTATCTCTTTGGATAAAATAATCATCACAAGCTCTTCTACCGGCAAAATGCACGAACCCTCTTTCATCAATTTCCTTTCCAAACCTCGAGAGGTAATTCAGCCCCATAAGAAGCTCTAAGATCACAGCTTCTGTCTGTACTTGATTTGCAAAGTGAAGCGTCTGGACCAGAAGCGTGTTTGTCCCAGGAACCATGCGTTGCTTCTCAAAATTCCGTTCAGAATGCCACCTTATCATGTTATGAGCAAGCGGAGCCAACCATTCTATTATCCTTGTCAATGCAAAACTCCACTCTGCTGCAAGGGCAGGATCATAGATGGATGAGGCTGAAGTTTTAGCAAATAAGTTCAGCTTTTCCCTGAGAGAGACTTTGACACTTGTGGGCAACATATTATATAGGTCATCTCTAGCATCAAGGCCTATCAAATGAGGAGATGAAGCTAGCTTCTCAATCAAAACAATAACATTTGCATAGTGGAGAGCCAAAGCAGCAGAACCAAGAGTGGATGGATGTCCATTTTTCAGTAACTTGTGCTTGGAAAGGAAGCCGGATACATTATTGCGAATTAGGTTGCCACACAAAAAAGGCATCATGTTGGTATCTTTAGCTTTATCAATGTGATTTGAAAAGGCATCCGTAGATTTAATAGAATCACTGCTTGTTAGCATGCAGTTTTGCATAACAGGAGATTTGCTTCCACCAGTCATGCATCCTTTAAAAGGTCCAACATGAGCAAACCCTCTAGCTTTCAATGCGGGGGGCTTCCCACGAAAAGTTCCTGACTGGTGATGAGTTTCACATTGCTTCTTTGATCTAATCATCCCCAAATTTGAAACTGCCCTCCTGACTGGTCCAGAGTGAAACCTAGGCAGGCTATTTTCAGATGGATGAACTGAAGTATGCATACGAGCGGATGAAGAATGACTGCGAGCAAGACAATCAGCATCCATAAGTTCAGAGTTACTATTTTCATTAGCAGATGCCAATTGATTAATCCCACATATGTGTTTGATTCTCTCAACTATCGTTAAAAGGGATCTTAGCAGAAGCTGGACGGTGTAATCATACGTCCTAACCCAGGGACACATTTCACGTAGATTTTTCACCTCTTGTCGTTGCCACATAACCTTCTGCTGGAACTCAAGCAACTTCACCTGACCTAAATCGGTACTGCTTTGCATTCTCCTTAGACTCTGCTCAAGCTCCGCAAGCACTTCCACCTCTTGATACATTTGCACTGTGACTGCAACAAATCTTTCCATTTTCTTAACTTTCGTCTCCATCTTCTTCGACTTGTATTCCCACCCGCGCCATTTGAGATCAATCCCCAATGGGTCATCAAAAACATGTTCAAGATGGTTATATGCTGGGTCTGTACACCTTTTCCCAAGCCTTGCTACCGATTTTGCCAAGTCTCCAAAATTTTCAATTATCTCAGCCAGTGCAAGATCCATTAGGTATTCATCATCATCTGATACAAGCTTTCTAGTACCAAGTGAGTTTGCTAGTTCTTCCCTCAACCAAACAATATGCCTATCACTTAGACATTGCCAAAGGTTAACCACCTTGGACATCAAACTTGCAACTTCAAATGCCAGAATTCCAATCACAGCCTTTTCAGGTTCCGATACTTTGCTCTTACGCGAAGTTCTCCACAAACTACTAAACCATGATTCCTTGACTGTATCAACCCCCATTGTCCTTTAATATGTCAAAACTCAAAAACTCAGTGCATAATAGTATTGTAGCTCCTGTATCAAAGATAACAATTAACAATTAAACAAAAGGAAAACACTTGTGTAATCATCCTTTACCATCAATTACAGATCATCACGGCACAAGTCTAGTTTCTTCCTCTCCCTAGAAATTTAAAGTGCAAGAGATATGAATTCTTGTGGAAGGAGATTTTTCATCTATTGTCACCTATTTTAGAATGCAAGTAAAAGTGACAGAAATGTTGGAAAATCTGAGCCCCAAACATTTGATGGCGGAGAGAATGTAAGAAAATTCCATTCTCACCCGAGCTAAGCCAAAGTAGTCTAACTATGCGTAATTCTACCGTTGTAATACGAGTACCAAATACTGAAGCATATCAAATACCTAAAATTGCAGCTTTTTTTCTTGTCATTCAACCAAAGACAGCAATTTCGTTAAAAAAACACCACCTGGGATGCACCAAATACAGAAGCATGAAATATTAAAACAATATGTGACTCCTTCACTCCTTTATGTCTTCACTGAGAGAACAAACAGCGTAATTGTCAAATTCTTTCTGATCACAACTCAGCACAACAATGCAGCGAGAAAGTACGAACATAAACTAACAGGTAAAAATTCCGCACCTTCGATTCGAAGGAAAATGCTCTAGGAGTGCGAAGCAGAATTGACATCTGAGATCGCAATTTGAGAGAGAGAGAGAGAGTCCAAGAGAGGAAAGTTGCGTTGACGGGGTGTGGGTTTATAATGCGCGCACGACCAGCGTGGGTTACTCTGGACTAGCCCCAAACATCTAAAATTTCATTATCACCTGATCCCATAAAATTTACCAAAGATGAGAAAAACAAAAACAAGACATTTTTTTACCATGTTAAAATGTCTTTAATATTGTCTTATTTGAATTTTCTTTAATTTCAGGTGAATTTTTTGTATTTTTTTAATTTCTCTCATCGAGTCAAATAAGAAATTCAAAAAAAATCATACATAAAGTTACCAAACACAAAGAGTTAAAGAACTAATCCAGTTCAGTTCAATTTAGCTTAACTTGCTCTTTATAGTATTTTTCTATTTTTTTAAATAAACAAATTTTTTAGTTAGCTTTAAATTTTTGTAATAATTAAGAAATATAAAACTATGACCAAAAATTTATAAAAGTTTTCAAAAAACAAAAATAATCCAAAACAAATTAATTTTTTGATTAATTTTTTTCTTTTTTGGAGTTTAAGTTGGGTTTTATTTTTTATTTTTTAATACGTGAATTAATAGTTAAAAAATTATTTTTGAATAAATATGAAATAATAAAAAGATAAATATTACAAAATATATATATTTAACAATATTCCTTTCTAAATCTCCCCTATACACTGTCTCTAAAAGATAAAAATAACAAATTAGTTAAAAGATCGTATAGTCTTCTATCTATAATGAAAAGATGGAATAACATGAGCTTACTTAGAAGATTGGTCTTCTCTTTGCCTGTAAAAGAACATACAGTCTTCTTTCTGTCTTTTATGATACTAAATTGTCAAAAAAATGGTCAAGAGAGAGAAATCTTTTTTCTTTAAATTTGCAAGTATTACTAATTAGATCTTAGAACTTAAAGATTCGTCGCAATGAAATTAGGAATGTCGCTATTGTTAATTTAATTTTTATTTACGTTATCTGTGTGTAAGACCATGATAATTCTAGCTTTTGAGTTTTCAATAGGCTTGATAATTAGTTATTAACATGATGGATTTTACAAATTATACACAAAGAATGTGAGAAAATGGATTTTGAGATTTAGTTTTAGTGTATGTTAGGGACACGTAAGCTTGTTTAATTAATAGTTCCGGAAATTTGTTTCCATAAGAAAAACAGTCAACTTTTAGAAAAAAATATATACAAAAGACGTGTTTTCAAAAAATAATAATATTTTAGTTTCAAAACGGTTATCTCACTACACAAAAAGAAAACTTCAATTACAATCAATATTTATTGTGGGGTCCTTTATATAGTAAATTTCTCTTGGGTTACTTAACTTGGGTTACTTAACTTAGAAGTCTCTTGAATGCACCTCTGAACTGCAAAAATAAAAGCCGGTTAGTATGTTTGTCCGGAATGTACTTTGATACTTGAGCTAGTCCTTGAAGGAAAATGCTCTAACTGACAATACTGATAGCGTTCTCTCAAAGCGTACATTGCTTAGTGTTTACCAAGTACCTTATATAGTGAAACTTATGCTTGGCCTCCTAGTTAGCATGCGTTAGGCACATGCGTATAGCCAAGAACTACCAGTAATGAAGTCGAGTACTTAAAGAACTATATTTTTTTTGTTTTTGATATCGAGAAAAAATAAATACACCAAAACACTTAACAAAAACTAGATATATAATCCTAATTATGAAAAGAATTTGGTTAGGCCAATAAAAATTAATTCGTAAGCAGCGCACTACATTACAAAATATGCAGAGATTGTCAAGACTGAACGTCCACTCATATAAACTTGCATCTGAATTATAAAAAATATACTATTGTGTACATACTCAACAATACAAGTGAAACTTATAAACAATAACTAATATATACAAAAAAGTCCGTACAAATCATAACTCGCATTTTTATTATGAATTTTGAATCCTAATAGTATAATCAAATTTTGTATGTAAATGCAAAACCCAACCATTGTTTCCTGAGCTTAAAATTTTAAAAATTATAAACAAAAACCAAAAATAGTGACAATGAAACTTGTCATCCGGTTCACAATATGGAGGGCTTACTTAATAATGGCTTAGCGATTGGATGAATCTACTTTTTCTATCTCTTAGTATAGACGGAGATTAGAGGAGATGAGTTCGGAGAATAGAGAAACAGTCGAAACATCGAAAAGAAAGTTCATGTAATAACCCAAATTTTTGATAAGAATTTAAACAAAAAATATGTGTGTTTAATTATTATTAAATAGGGTTTTTAATTTTGGTAGTTCGCTTAAGCAACTTGTTCGGATTTCAGAATTAGGTTTTATGGCTTTCATGATGATTAATAGTAGAGTGATCTGTTTTAATCGATTTTTGTGGTTGTTGATGGCAGTTTATAAGTGGAATCAGGTTTGAAAGGGAAGCATACTTAGGATTTTTGAAACAAATCGATTTTGTGGATTGATTAGTTTATATTAATTTCCATGACTCTATAAAAAGGGGGTCACTTTTATTTCTTTTCTTGTCACTATTTTTGTAATTAACAAACCTAGAAACTTTGTTCTTCCGTCACTTGGAAAATCAGAAAGCCAGTTTAGAGAGTGAGGAGGTTCTGTCGATTTCAATCCGAAATTCCATTATTCCATCTTCCATTCTTTGTTATATTCTTTGATTAAGAATTTAAGATAAGAATCTTTACCTCCAACCCTTAGTATAACAATCTGAATATTTTAATTCAATAAAAAAAATTATTATTTGATTTAATTTTTAGAAATTATCATTTCTCATTTTATCATTATAGTTCATAATTTGTGTTATTGAATGAGATTGGGTGGGCTTTGATATTCCATATTTGGTTTTGGACCTAACCCATA
>JABCMJ010022877.1:0-17173 GCA_014822125.1 Arbutus unedo | reverse complement strand
TACTGGATTTCATGAATGAAGACGTGTTTTTCTTTACATCTTTTACCCTTTCAGCGCTTTTTATTTTCTCTCAAATAGTTTTGTCTTCTTTTTGTTTTACTTATTCTTTCGTCGTTGTGCTTATTAATTACTGTGGCTTTAAATCGAGATCTTTGGTGGCTAGATGAAGCTGTCATGCGGAGTAAGAGTGGTGGAAGAAGAGAATGAAATAACGAGGAGTGTGAAAAGTTGCTCCTTTTTGGTATTCAAGTGTCTGTGGAATTTTAATTTAAGTGGGTTCAAAGGGTGTTAATCAACTATGGAACAAGGTTTGGGTTCGGAGTCTATTCCTACGTCGGGTTCTCTGGATAAGTCTAAGATTTTTGATGTAAGGCCATTGCGATGTCTTGTTCCAACATTCCCATCCTCTACTGGTGCGCCCGCTTTTTCATCTCCCCAAACTTCGCCCTTCGTGTGTCACCCTCCGACTGGTCCTTTTCCACCTGGAATTTCTCCATTTTACCCCTTTCTTGTTCCAACAGATTCGCTAAGGTCTACTGATCAAAATCCTCAAACCCCATTGGATGTACCCAATCAAGCAGGGCATAGTGGCTTTAACAATGCAATCTCATCACCTGTTTCCCTAACTTCATTTAGGCCAATCTCGACAAAGAAGTCGGGGGCTGAAAATGGAGGCACGGGGACATCCAGAAAGAGTTCTAGAAATCGCACAGCTGGTATTCATGTGGATGGAGATGGTTATAGTGACTCCCAAAATCAGAGTGACCAATATTTAAGTGGCTTCAGTATGCATGTTGCTGATGCAGAAGATACTACTAGTAAGGTGGGGAGACAAAAAGGGAAATTCCAGACGAGGACAAGGAGTGGTCGAGAGGTTTCTCCTCGTGTTGACATTGACCTAGTAGCCAATAATTTCCTGGAATCTTTCAATCTTGCAGAATTCGATACAATTAGGCAAACCGATGTTGATACCCAGACAATCAGATATATTTTATTGATATATGATTTGCTCCGGAGAAGGATTACCCAAGTTGATGAAGGGAGGGAGGCAACTCCAGGGGTAACAAGACGCCCAGACCTAAAAGCGGGTACTATCTTGATGAATAAAGGAGTTAGAACAAACAGCAAGAAGAGAATTGGAACTGCTCCCGGGATTGAAGTAGGGGATATCTTCTTTTTCAGGATGGAATTGTGTTTGGTGGGTTTGCATGCTCCATCAATGGCTGGGATTGATTTTATGAGTTTCAAGCTTGTTCAAGGTGAAGATTCTTTGGCTGTAAGCATTGTCTCATCTGGAGGTTATGAGGATAATGTTGAGGATGGGGATGTCTTGATTTATAGTGGCCAAGGTGGGAATATTTACAGGAAAGATAAATTCATAGACATAATGGACCAGAAACTTGAAAGGGGTAATCTAGCATTGGAGAAGAGCTTGCATCGAGGTAACCATGTACGAGTTATTCGCGGGGTGAAAGATGGGGCGACTGCAACTGGGAAGATATACCTTTACGACGGCCTTTATAAAATCCAGCAGTCTTGGGTGGAGAAAGGGAAGTCAGGAGTCAATGTATTTAAGTACAAATTGGTCAGAGTTCCTGGCCAGCCTGAAGCTTTCACTCTGTGGAAATCAATTCAGAAATGGAAGGAAGACATTACTTTAAGGGTTGGAGTTATTTTGCCAGACTTGACTTCAGGTGCAGAAAATGTACCAGTTTCTCTTGTAAATGACATAGATGACGAGAAGGGCCCTTCTTATTTCACATATTTCCCTAGTCTCAAGTATCGGAAACCGTTCAATTCACCACAAGCTTCTCTTAGCTGTATGTGTCGTGGTGGATGTCAACCTGGTGACCTCAACTGCTCTTGCATTCAGAAAAATGGCGGAGTTCTCCCTTATACTGCACTTGGGGTTCTTTTGAGTTATAAGGCTTTAATACATGAGTGTGGTCCTACCTGTTTATGCCCGCCCAATTGCCGGAACCGAATTTCCCAGGGGGGTCTGAAAGTCCATCTTGAGGTGTTTAGAACTATGGATAGAGGTTGGGGTCTAAGGTCTTTGGATCCCATCCGTGCTGGAGCTTTTATCTGTGAGTATGCTGGAGAAGTCATTGATATATCCCTGGAAGAGGAACTTGAGAGGGAAAATGAAGATAACTACATTTTTTATGCAACTTGCACCAATGAATCTTTTGATGTTATGCCTGGAAATTCTATCGAGTCTCCCAAAATCCCATTTCCCCTTGTTATAAGTGCAAAAAATGGTGGGAATGTAGCTAGATTTATGAACCACAGCTGTACTCCAAATGTGTATTGGCAGCCCGTGGTGCGAGAAAGTAACAATGAAGCTTACCTCCATATTGCGTTTTTTGCAATCAGTCACATTCCTCCTATGAAAGAGTTAACATATGATTATGGGACAGCTCAGTCCGGCAAAGCAGAGCAGAGGAAGAAAAAATGCCTGTGTGGTTCATTGAAGTGCAGAGGGCATTTCTATTGATAGGTTGTTTTTCATGAAGTTGATTGAGGCAGTTGAAGCTCATTGTGCCTCTGCAGTAAGGTTGGATATTTCCCACTTGCATACCTTGGGATTTCCTTTATTGTCAAATTTGTTTTTTTGTGTTGAATGGTTGTGCTCATTAACTGCACCGTGCATAAGGTAATCTTTGAATGAATTGGAATTGGTGGTATTGACTTCTTGTATTCGTGTTTATATGATTTATTTGTTTGGGCTTGGCCTTCATATTTAAAGGTGAGGTGTACTATTTATTTTTTAACATTAAGAACTCATATAATGAGGAAAGAGAAAAACTGAACCAAAGAACTTCGCCTCTCCAAAGAAAAATGAAAATATGAAGAAAGAAACTGGGTTGAAACTAGTTGAGTTTCTTTCCGATGGAAACTTGCTTGTGCTGAATTGATTTACGACTGGTTAGAACTTTCCAAAGTTAGTTTCTTGCTTAAGCCTGAAACAAAATTTTGTTTGCTTTTTTACTTCCTTCTCAATCATGGACACCGTTTGGGTTTTGGCTAAGACCTTGGGGTGTTGCATTTACACGAAATCCAGTTTCAAGTACTTTGGTATTATTGCATAACGTACTGAGTCTTAATGACACGATGAACATGAGCATTGAGGCATATCTACCTGCCCTGAAGCTCGTGTTTACATGCAAGTTAAAAAGATAGTATTTCTACATGGCTTTTTGAGTGGCTCTAACATGCACTTTTGGGCTATTATCAGCAATTAGAGAAATTCAACAAGTCATCTAGCGCCAATTCTTGTAAAGGGTTATAGTGCAAATTCAAAAGGAAGGGGAAAAAATCAGTTCAACAATCTCATGTGCCTATGCTTGGAGCTTCATTTGATTGCTCTGGTTAGGATGAGTAGAATGCACTTATGTCATCTTCATATGCTTTTATCGTTATCTTGTTCATATTGTTTTAACTTTGATTATTGTTTTTCGTGTCAACTTTTGCCAATTGTCTTACTTGTACTTTTTTGTTGACTTCTGCAGTCCGCATGTCCACTTGGCCAATGAGGATAAGGTAACACATGTACCATACCCATAACAAACTTGCACAGTCAGATCTATCACCTGTGCTTGTAGTATAAGCAGCTTATTTTGTTAGTATTGCTACAAATGAAAGTATTTTTTGCTTCTCCCATTCATCGATACAAGTTTGTTTGGACAACAGTGACAATATCCTTCACAATGCTTTGCAAAACTGTCCAACATGTATTTCTGTCCCAATATCAAATTTTGTAGACAATCAAGGTGTAGCCCTGTACTTCAGGACTTGGTGTGATGAGGACAAGTGCGGCGAAGGCTGTCCTACTAGCAGCTACTCTAGCTTGGATGTATGACTGTGGAAGAAGTAGACTTTGTTTAATGGTTTTCAATTGTTTTCCCTGATTAGGAGTGGTGACAGTATAGAGTTTTCAAGTGTTTGTGTAGCTTTAAGGTTGGAGTTATACTTGGGTAGAAGTATAGGATGGTTTTGTGTTTTAGGTGGTGGTGTGATGGAGTACCCTGTGAACACTAATGAAGGTCTAGATGTGTTCTTCAAGCACTGGAGTTGAATAATTGTGATTGACACAAATAGTTAGGATCGTGAAGACAAGCTTTTAGGGTTGGGAAAAGGTTGGAAAATATCTTGTCATAGAATCCTGTTTGGTCACACAGTTTTTGCGTGGGTCCTTTTTCCCCCTCCCATGCGGTATACGCCCCATATTGCTATGAGTAAGTCTAGGAACACACCCAGCATCGAACGGTTCCAGACACGTGTCCGGATATTGCGCGAAGAATGTGTTTCCAGACTTACTCTATTCCTATATATCAATATGTATGAACCATGGTTTGATATATTCATTCAGCGCATGTTGTTTGATGGGACTAATTGTGAAGTGATATATAGTCCCATATGACATGTAATCCCATAGGACGTATAGTGAGGGGATCAGTGATAGTTCACCCCCCATAATATTGTGTATCCTACATTTTGCGAGATTATATAACCAATGGATATTTATCAGGCTGCAAAAACCTTAACAAAACACTGGCATGTAGGATATGTAGTCTAGTCCAATGCTCAAATCCAGTCAGACAAATTGAAGCAACCACTCAATTTTTGGATTACTTGGTCTCATTCAGTCCTCAAGTGCCATATCTGCATTCAATTGTTTGGAACTGAAAGCACATGGTAAATCTTACAATGTTACTTAGAACATTAGGCCCTGAATTTTGTAGCTGCTGACATTTTATGCTTCTTCTTCAGATGGGAGAGATATTCTCGTTGTGAACTAGCTGAAAACTGTATGATAATCATTACATAATTGCGCTGCCAAATAACTCCATTTATTCATTAAAGACGTCTATTTCTTTCTCTGACTCTTGATACTGCATCATAACAAGATTTCCCTGATTTTTTTTGCCTGATCTAGAATTTCAAGTTCGTAAAATTACTCTTATTTGTACCGACTCACAATTTTTCTTTCTTCATTTGATCTGCAGTTATATGGTAAGAAGGAGCTCCAGTTTGTATCAAACGCATTTTGTTCTCACCTTATTGCCCCTAGATGTATGGTGTTGTTACAGGTACGTTAAGAAGTCAGTTTCCCTTTTAAAATGTAGCAGATGATCTGAGAAACCTTTTTCGTGTTAATGTACTATTATTATTCCGAAAATAACTGTAACATGGATGATTGAACTTTATGATGCTAAGTTTGTTTTAATTGATGGAGCTTTCTTTGTTTCTTTGCTGAGTTATTTGCTGATTCTTCAGTTTTCACTGTGATTGACATTGATACTTCTGAAAAATTGTTTGGCAACACATATTTCTTATGGAAACAAAAGCAGATGTTGTGGAGTCTTTTTCCTCTTCTTCTTCTTGTTGTCTATCCCTCTACTCAAGAAAAAATTGGAGTTTCTTCCTTTCATACTCCCTTTCCCCTTCCGCATTTGACGGAGCTGCAATTCCTTGTGGACAACACCAATTCTGGATTAACTCTATGATCCCTGTCGCAAAAATAGGCCATTAGAATATCAAGTGATATTTGTGCTGAGTTGCGAAGTTTTATTTGATAGCAATACCGGAATCTTTTGAACTGGGCTCTCTGAGAACTTGTGTGCATGACAAGTGAAGCAAGAGAATATAGCTACGAATAGGATTGTGAGATTTCAGGCGTTCAAGGAAGGTGGAATTTGTCTTTGAACTACAAGGGGTTCGATTTTTGCGGCAGGGTAGCGTGTGTCGGTGTGATTCTGATGCAATGAGAGTAAAAGTTTGATTTTGGATCCTATTCTCAGCTGGAGAAGTAGGAGGGAAAATAAGAATAGGATTGTTGGGGTTTGGGTATTTCAGGGTGTTGCAATGGAGGACGAGGCTAGTTCTTGGATAAGGAGAACAAAATTTTCTTACACTATTGTTCATTGGTTGGACTCTACAAGGTTGGCCAGTATTCCTCTCACCATCCAACCTAACCCTAAATCAGGTCTCATTGTTGCAGTCATTCAGGGGAATCCTTCCACAAACAAGCAGAGGTCAAAATCACCTCTCCCTAAAATCACACTGTCCGATGCACTTAAACAAGCGCGTTCTGATATAGATTTTCTACTCCCTATGCTCGCGAAAAAGAAACTGACAAGGATATTATTGGCAAGTCTTATCAGAAATTACAACAAAACAAAAACAAAGAAGGAATCATCAAGGACAAAGTACTTCAATTCTAGAGGCGGCATGGATACTTGTGTGGAAACGGCGAGAGAGTGGATGGTTGATCTATCTAAGCTATTTATTGGGCTTAGATTTGCTCATGGGGCACATAGTCACCCATGGGATATGGAGCTCTAGCAGTTAGGTTGGAGAGACAATTCACTAGAGAAGTCACTTTTTTGTCTCGTCTCCGTCATCAAAATGTCATAAAGGTATATTTTTCTACTCATTTTGTGCACTTGCACTATATGCCATTAGAGTCTAGACCATGACTGATGAACCACAATTTAAAATCTGTCGATCAAATATTTAAACAAAGTTTCTGAGAGTTGCGAATTTTGGAAAGGAATCAAACACTATGCACGTATAAACATGGTTCATAATTTTTGTAGTTATCACACTATTTTTTTTTTATCAAGCAATTTTTTTGTTAGAAGTTTTTGTTAGCTGTTTTTTTGGAACAATTTTTTTATGTAAATATCCCTATGTTATTATGATGGAAGAAAGTTTTTATGGGTTGTTTTGAAAAGTGAAACGTGATGGAGCTTCATTTTGAAATTCACACCTTCATTTTGAAATTCACACCAACAAAGGGTAGCACTTTCTATTAGTATAGATAGATGCTTAATGCTAATAATTTGTTCATGCCATAATAAGCATTACTTTTCCTTCATACAGTCTACGTGGTGCTGGACAGGAAAATCTTCTGCTTTGATATTTGAATGTGACTGCAGTGTCGTGCAATTACTATTTTAAGGTTTATCAAGGATTTGTTGAGGGGAAAAGAAATTGCAAGGGAACACGCCTTTTATTTTGAAAGTAAAATCTACTTTGTTTTCGCGATTCTATGATGGCATGGCTATGTTGTTATGAAGGTTACCCGATGTCCATTACCAATGCCAAAAGGTTCAGGCGATGAGGCAATTCTAAACATTAACATTGAATGACTTATTATTAAAGGCTCATCCTTCAATGACTAGACTGGGATCAAGCAAAGTAAGGATAGAAAGATAGAACTCCGCCAAAAAAAAAAAAATGGTCCTTCCGTCTACACATTGAGCCAAAAAAGACGCCATAGTTTTGCAACAAGTTTGAGAGTTGTTGCATTTGGTACCCCCGAATTAAGTTGCGTCTACTTTGACTTGATGATGCAGTTTGTAGCAGCATGCCGACAGCAATTTGTTTTTTGTATCATAATGGAATATCTCTCAGATGGTTCCTTGAGGGCTTACCTCCGCAAGCTTAAGCATAGATCTCTTCCCTTACAAAAGTTAGTCGCAATTGCTTTGGATATTGCTCGAGGAATGGAATACATTCACTCCCAAGGAGTAATTCGCAGGGACCTCAAACCTGAGAATATCCTTATTAATCAAGATTTCCGCATGAAAATTGCCGATTTTGGAATTGCTAGTGAGGTGGCATACTGCAATATTTTGGCAGATGACCCTGGGACTTACCGTTGGATGGCACCTGAAATGTTAAACCGTACGGCGTATGGCTAGAAGGTTGATGTGTACAGCTTTGGACTGATTCTATGGGAAATGGTAGCTGGAACTATCCTTATGAGGATATGACGCCCATCCAAGCAGCTTTTGCTGTTGTGAACAAGGTCATTTTCAAAATTTCATTATCTATTGCTTTCATGTATTTAGAAAATTCACGCATGTGTCGGGGTTTTTTGCCCCAACTAATACTCTGCAGTCTCTATATGAGTGCGTAGTTCAACTTTAACTTGCAACCACCATTGGTGTGTGTGGACGTCGACGTTACGGGAATACTAGGCATAGAAAATGCTTTGTCTCTTATCACTTGTATAAATGGGCTCAACCATCATCCATGTTTGATTAATCTAACACCTTCTTCTCTACTATTTATCTGTTTCCTGCTTCAACCCTCTTTTATCGTATTGCATGCCAGAAGGCAACTGCTAGACCTGTTAAGTGGACCACCGGTCTTGATGTGCTTGGAATATCAGTCCATAGAGTTTTTATAAACTACATGATGTTTGACTTTTTCCCCTTGTGCATGTACATTTTGCTCTAAGCGTGTCAACTTTATCGAAAATCCACACTTTTAACTGCATAGCGAATGGTAAATTGGTAATAGATGTCTCTTTGTAAAGGCTACATTAAGTACTAATGATACTGTAATGTAAGCCCTTGTTTGAATGGTTAGACTAATAGTATGAGATTTATCCCCAAGGATGAGTAATTCCGTAGGACTAATGATGAGAGGATTGCTTGTACAGTTATACCTCATGCCCCTTCGTAAATATCTTGTGTACTTTCATGGGATGGTTATTCAACAGACTTTGAATCCCTTTGCTAGTTGTAGCATGGTTTCTAAATTTTAATGGATATGTAATATAAGTAGGGTCTAATCTGCTTTAATCAAGCAAGCCTAAAAGCTTACCCCATCTAGTAGTAAGAACTGGGAGTGAGAATGCATGCTGCATTTTCTCTTCTCCATTTTTCCTTTTAATTTTATAAGCACTTGTGGAACTCAAACATATGCAATTCTAAGACTACTATCTCTCTGGATCTTTCAGAATTTGAGACCAAATATCCCCGAAGACTGCCCGCCTATTGTGAGAGCTTTAATCGAACAATGTTGGTCTTCGGAACCAGAGAAGAGGCTAGAATTCTGGCAAATTGTGGAGGTATTAGACCAGCTCGAGTCTTCACTTGCCCATAATAGAACCCTCAACCTGGTGCAAAACCTAACTTGTCGAGATCATAAGAAATGGGCTTCTTCACTCGATTCAAAAGCTCGCGCCGACACATCCTAACAGCTCATTGGTGCCAAAGCTCAAGTTCGCATGCATGAATTTTTCCTATGGTTACATAGACATGTTTCATTGACTCGAGTATTGTGTTTGGATGTTGCTTTAGGGATCAGACCTCCCTAGCAATTGCCTTAGATCATAGGGAAATGTGTCCAAACCTTGGCCACAGATACGTGGATACTGCGAAAATACTCAAAATTTTGTAGATCCTAATTACGTTTAATTGTTAGGGATCAGACCTCCCTGACAATTACCTTAGATCCTAGTTACGTTTAATTTCGTATTTGATTATCAAAATAGTTGCAGGATAAATAATCTCAGTATTCATTTTATCTCTATACGTGGGCTATTTTTATAATCTGGGGGAAGGTGGGATTGAACAAGACCAAGGGGTGCGCGGGAAAAATTCATTTTAGCAACATATTGAAATTATAAAGAGATCCTTAAATATTCCCGAGATGTTAAACATCCTAAAAGAGTACAAAAAGATCGCAAAAATTACCCCCCTCTTTGTGGAATATTCTATAAGTAATTTTGTGTCGCTCTAAATACGGTATTGAATAGAATTTAATAAAAAATAGAAAGAAAGAAATAGTTTAGAGACTATTAATAACAGGACGGTTAACTATCTGTTTTCATGTGCAAATAAAATGAGGCGATTAATGTATAATTATTTGGTATGAACTTGAAATTAAATAGGACTTGAGCTTAAAAACTAAAAGCGTTTTCTCTCTCATCCATGTGTAAGCTAGAATAGAACTTTTCCTCTAAGTTGTTACAATAGATACCACTAGAATTTAGGGGATTCTGTAATGTGTTATTATTTTGGTGAAAAATAAGTGTAATATGTATAGGAATAACGTCATTGGCGTAGAGTTAAAAGAGGATTGACCCGGATATGCTTGACCTGTTTCTCTATTCGGAAGTCCTGTCTACATTAGGGAACAACTAGTTAAAAACACTCCGGGCAATGACTAACATGCTCTCAAATGGTTAAGTAATTATCGGCATGAGGGAAAAGCTTGTAGAGTATATGTTTTGTCGAGTTCAAACAAATAAAATCTGGTATACGAAATTGGCTTTGAGAACTCTTAACTAATCAACCTAGCATAAAAGTGCTCTAAATGATCGATTTCTTTACTCATAGGTCTTCGCCATTATTTAGTGATTGGTTGAGTGTTTTGATGAAGACACTCGAGTACATTTTTTGCATTCACTATATTTTAATTGTGAATTGATTTGATACATCATAATCTGCTTGGCATATTCATGTCGGGCGACTCAATCGACCAGGGTCTTTTGTAGTTCGACATGACGTTGTCTGGATGGTGTTCATTGTCTGAAGGTAAATTGGCAAAGCAGTGATTAACTATGTAGTAAGCGATGAAGAATGTGTCTATAATCCATGCTCATTTCTCAAGTCGGACATTAACTGAGCTTGGATTCTGTCTGATTATTTAGAAGATTCCCACAGCTGCAGATAGCATGTAGAAAGTGCATCTCCAATCCTTCATCAACTTTTTATCAAATGTAGATTTGATTTAAAATGAGCAAAATATTTAGCTCCAACCCTTTCATGAAATCAATACCAAATTGTGAGAGAAGCAAGATTTTATCAAAAGGATGACAAATTAAATGTTGAAGAAATTCTAAAAGATAAAAGGTATAGGAGATTATGTTCGTCAAATTTGACTACGAAAATGACTTTAAATTTTTATAAAAAGAATTTGTAAAAAGAAGATGCGAGGAATGAGAGAGATAAATATTGAATCAAACTTTTGATCCGAACTCTTACTTCAAACAGTGATAGTAGAACCACAGTATTTTACACAAATATTTACCAATGTGAATTTATGTAAATATTTGTGTAAAAAATTAGCATTTTTTACTTCAAAATTGATGAAAGAAGGTGAGAGAGAGTAGACTGGCCTAATGAGGCCCATAAAAGAATCATAGGCTAAATAGCCCAAAGCCACTTTTGGACCCATTACTAGGCCCACAACCAAAGCCCAAAACAACGAACTAGGGTTTTCCCGATCCTTCCTTCTCCCCCGATGCCTCCTTCCTCCCCTCTCTCGCATCAGATACACTCTGTGTAACTTCCCACACTATCTGATTAGATCGGGAGAATGGTGGGTTTTAACGTAGGTTCTGTCCCCTTCAACTCGGATGGATGGGGGCCACCGGAATCCTCGTCCCCTCTGCTTCCAAACCACCCCAGCAACGTCCCCTTCGCCCCCTTCTCTCGCTCCGACAAGCTTGGCCGGATCGCCGACTGGACCCGGAATAACTACAACCAGTCCCGAAACCCTAATCGCAACAACCCCTCCGACTCCGCCTTCGACTTCACCGGCGACGAGTCTTTCGGAGGCGGTATAGCCGCCGACGAGGACTCAACCTTCCGCCTTGTCGACGGAAAGCCGCCACCGCGCCCACGGTTCGGGCCCAGGTGGCGTTTCCAGCACCATCACAACCGCAATCAGCTCCCCCAGCGCCGCGACGAGGAGGTCGAGGCTAAAAAGCGCGAGGCCGAGAAGGAGCGGGCCCGCCGTGATCGCCACTATCACATGAACCACCGTTCTGGTGGCAACCACCAGCGGCGGGAGGCTGCTGCCTTCAAGTCCTCCGTCGACATCCAGCCCGAGTGGAACATGCTCGATCAGATCCCGTTCTCCACCTTCTCAAAGCTCTCCTTCTCAGTGCCCGAGCCGGAAGATTTAATCCTGTGCGGCGCCCTCGAGTTCTACGACCGGTCCTACGACCGTGTCGCACCAAAAAATTCCCGCCCGCTCGAGCGATTCAAGAACCGCAACTTCTTCAAAGTCACCACCACCGACGATCCAATCATTCGTCGACTCGCCAACGAGGATAAAGCCACTGTTTTCGCCACCGATTCGATTCTATCCACCCTCATGTGTGCTCCCAGGTCTGTGTATTCGTGGGATATTGTAATTCAGCGCGTTGGTAACAAGTTGTTCTTTGATAAAAGAGATGGTTCCCAGCTTGATTTACTTTCAGTTCATGAGACATCCCAAGAGCCGTTGCCTGAATCGAAGGACGACATAAATTCCGCGTATTCGTTGAGCGTTGAAGCGGCTTATATAAACCAGAATTTCTCGCAGCAGGTTCTGATTAGGGATGGTAATAAAGTGGCATTCGAAGAGGGAAACCCATTTGCAAATGAAGGAGAAGAGGTTGCGTCCGTAGCATATAGGTACCGCCGGTGGAAGCTCGATAACGATATGTATCTTGTGGCTCGTTGTGAGGTCCAGAGTGTTGTAGAGGTGAATAACCAGAGGTCTTTCCTTACTTTGAATGCTCTTAATGAGTTTGATTCCAAGTATTCGGGTGTGGATTGGAGGCAGAAGTTGGAAACCCAAAGAGGTGCTGTTTTAGCTACTGAGTTGAAGAACAATGCCAATAAATTGGCTAAATGGACTTCTCAGGCGCTTTTGGCTAGTGCAGATATGATGAAGTTGGGTTATGTTTCACGGGTGCATCCCCGTGATCATTTTAACCATGTTATATTGGCTGTGGTGGGATATAAGCCCAGGGATTTCGCGGCACAGATCAATTTGAACACTTCGAACATGTGGGGCATTGTGAAGTCTATTGTGGATTTGTGCATGAAATTGAACGAGGGGAAGTATGTCCTTGTTAAGGATCCTTCTAAGCCCCAAGTGAGGATTTATGAGGTTCCTGCTGATGCGTTTGAGAATGATTATATGGAGGAGCCACTGCCGGAGGAAGAACAGGTGCAGCCACCTGCAGAGGATGCGGAAGGTGGTGAGGCAATTGCAGCTACAAATGATATGGAGGGCAAAGAGATGGCCACTGAGGCTTAAAAGGTATTAGTTTCTTCTCCTATGACTTGGCCTTGTTCTGTTTCCTAGATTGTCTGCTTTATTACCTTATGGAATCTTTGGTATTATTTAATCAAAATATGCTACTGTGTGAAGTTAATTCCTCTACTGAGTTTTATGGGAGACTGCATGACTGCAAGCAGAACTATTCAAATGGGTTGTGTACTTGTGTTTGTAAGATTCTTAAACTGAATAAAAAATGACTGCTAATTGAGTCGTGTGTAATATGTTTGGTTTGGGTGAGTTGATGTGGTGTCTTGGAGATATACGTCAGCTATTGGTGTGTCTGCACAGTTCCTATCCGTATAGGAATTCACAAACACGTGTTAAGAAGGTATGTTTGAAAATGTGTACGTAGTGCGTTTTGATTCTACTTGGATAGTGATATATTGATTTTGTTTATGTGTTATGATGATATGATCCCATTGTTTGCTGAGGGCCAGCAATTAAATGGTGCAACTCTAAAGATATCAATTTAAGTTGCTTTTTTTTTTCCCCGAATATGAATTGTCCTTAATGCCCTTGTAAGCCTTTTTACACAGCAAAGTTGAAATTAAGCTAGTATAGATTGTCACCCTTCAATTGAAGGGGCACTAGTTCACCGAATGCTGCCTGTAGGTCTTACAATTCAATGGGGGAAGGCATCATTTCAGCATCTGTTTTGGTCTTGTTGCCATCAACACAGGCCCTTAAACGCTATGTGACTGGGATCCAGCAAGCTAGTAAGTTAGTAATTTTCCAAATGCTTTAAGCGGCCACATCTTCTGAAAAGATATTTCTATGTAGCTTTTTGGAAGTCACGTGGATTTTTAAGTTGGTAAGCATAGAGTAAGATGAGTGACATTGATACATTGACGACATAATTTTCAAATATTTCCATGGATAAGTTGGGTACAGTGTTATGTATATTTATGTATGTATACAGCTTTATTCTTGTACAAAATAGATACTAATTTGTTAGTTTTCTACATTTATGAATCAGAAAGTAAAAGGTACAGAAATGAGATGGAAACTCTGATTATTTAGCGGTTGAAATCAAAGTTATCAATCTCATACTGGCAAACGTACCATTCCTTTTACTGTTACGTTACGTATTTATTCCTAGAAAGTAATTTACATTTCTCAAATAATATTTTCTAACACAAAATCATATTGGATATAAAATAAAGCCTCACAACTTTAAAAATGAATCACCAAACATAAAAGGGGATGGTTTTAGTCTCAATTTATACGTAATTACCCAAAAAATCATCATTGAAAATAAAATAAAAAAATTTGTACCGGTACGGGTACAGCTCGGTATTGGCCGGTACATTACGTGGGTTCGCCGGTACCGTTTTTGTTCAGGTATGATATTCATCACATTTGTTGAAATATTAAAAACCCAATGTAAAAAATTCTGTGTTGTTTTACATGTGTCGGTGTCCAATGATGATGAGTCATGGTGATTAACACATGTTGGACACAAACATAACATTGCAGCATCCATGCTGCTGCTTTTGTTTCCCACGATTTCATTCCTTGGGGAAATCCAATGAGGACCAGAGGGAAGACCTATTTTAACAACGAAACCAGATTACCATCTCAGTGAAGTCCCCCCATGTTGGTTTCAATCATGCAGTATCTTTTGAATTTTTATCAGGTAGTTTTTTGTGATTTGACCAGTCGTACTACTTTTTGGGCTTCGGAATTTTTTTTGGACAATATGAATTGCATGTTTTCTTTAATTACTTGCTAAGGAGCATGGATATAAGATAAGGGACATATATATACTGACAATAGACAATACACTTTTTAAATATTAAGACATGGATAAGTTGAAGTTATGGAACATTGTGAAGTGTGTATTCACTCGCGTGTAAAACATGTTTACTATAATACAGTCTACAATATTGAGATAGTTACATATGCCCCATTATGCATTTATCAACAAAGAAAAGTATTAGAAAGATGTATCAAGCAAGGGTACTTAAAAGATGATGAACGTTGACGCGGACGGTATGTATTGTGTACCTGTATGGGTGCATCCAAACTCCCTTTGTTAGTGGGTGTCAAAATTAAGTTCCACTGATCAACATAGTAGAGATGCCAATGACTTGGTTAATGTACCCTTGGTTTGCTTCAAATGCCTTACCATGATTTTGGCTACCCACATTTTAACCCTACCTTGATATTGGCTAAACCCTAGAGATTGTTTTAACCCTAGCGCATGTATCACCACCTACTTAAGAGCTCATGCGTAGCAAGCAATTGATAATTCCTACTTATCCTCTATTGACTTCAGAAACCACATCTTCTTAGTATTAGGCACTTGAATAGAATAATCGATTCATTGGGAAGTTTAGAAACACGACTCTTATTAAAATTGGATAGGCTCCCTACGCCAAACACTCCCTTTTCAAGTTTCCAATCATTTTGGTGAAAAACGCTTGAAGGTGTGAAAGCATGAATGGTAGAAGAGCTGACTAACTGTGCCACATGTGTTTTAGTATTGAACTATCTTGTTTCATATACAACATATTTATTAGATTCTGATATTGAGGTAGTGACAGGTGATTTAGTTATACGTGTACCCTAATTTTGCTCCAAATGCCCTACCTTGATTTTGGCTATCCTTTGGTGATATTTTGTCCCTAATGTCTTTTCTTACTTACGACTTCTGCATAGCAAGCAACTGAAATTATATTAAGCCTCTGTCTCCTTCAAAGTCACACTTTGAATAGTTGGAGTAAATGCGATGGGAAGTTAGAAACGCTACTCTTGTTAAAAGTGAACATGCTCTTTGCGCCCAATTTTTCCATTTCAAGTTACAATCATATTTTGATTATACGTTAGAATATTAAAGTATGAATGGTAGAAGAGCTTAATAGTTTTGCCCTGTGCCAGGTGCCTTTTAGTACTTCACTATCTCCTGTTAGATTTGGTGATGTTATCGATCTTTGTCTTCTTTTTCCTTTGCAAATAGCGTTAGTATTGTTAGGTTGGTGTGTTAGAATTGAGACTCATCAATTGAAGTTCTGGCGTTTCATCAGGTTAAGTGGCCAAATAGGATTAATGTAGGCTATGTAACCCAGCCAATAGTAGTGGAGTTGTTATTACTTATTACCGAGTCTATCGACAAGTATTTGCTTGAATGGAGTGGATCAGGCAGGGAGGAACATTGACATTAGAGGCTGTTTTATTTATTTATTTTATTTATAGGAGATAAGGAGAGTAGCATGCAGGAAGAAAGAGGGGAGGGGATACTTGAAGTCTCTTTTGGCAATAGGGAGCAAGATCGAGACAGACAATATTTCTCAGATTTGAGGAGTTCTTGAAGTGTCATCTGGTTATGGTTTTACAAACTATCGAGCTTTAGTATTTGGTTGGTCCCTTTTTATTTGGGAAAGAATGTGATGCTGATCCAGATTGGGTACCTTGAAAACAGGCGGTGACTTCCTAAGTACATAATATGGGCCCATATTCATTAGCTCTGAATGGAGTCACTATATGAGGAACTGTTCTAGGCACCCCTAAAAAGTAAAGACAATGTTCTGCTGCTTGTTTTTTTTTAATATAAGGACAGACAATTAAGAAATCAGAGCCATGTTAATTATGTCAGAACTTGCAAGTGAAAATATTCCGACAGTTTTCCTTGTGATGCACAAAGTGATGGTTGGAAACTAGGATTCAGTTGCTCTGCTTCTTGTTTCATATTTTATGTTACTTTGATTGTTTACGGATTTAATATACTTTGCATCGTTTGTGGACAAAATATAGTTTCCTGTGATTGCATAGTGATGCTTCAGACTTGCTCCCACATTTATGCTCTCTGTAAACTGATTTATTAATCTTGAATTTTCAGGACTAAAGGGATGTGCGGAAGTCAAATGGTTGCGGAGAGGAGATGCACCGATGAGGTCCTTGAGGTCCTTGTTCTGTATTGTGATTTCCTTTCATAAATTTTTGTTTCTTTAGCTGTTTAGTATTTTGATAAAATATCTTTTGCTCTTTTAGCTCTGTTTGTACTATGGACATATAAGTCCATTTTATTTGAACTTGGAGATGCTAGAACTTCTCATCAGTTTAAGAAGGATTCCTGTCCATTAAGTTTTTGGGCTTGTTTTGTTATCGATGATGCTTATTATGTTTTTCCCCTGTTTGCATTTTATTCAATTGTCACTTGTGAATTCTGGCTGCTGAGATAGAGCAACTCCAAGGGGCTCGCTACTTGAGTCCTGTTGGCTATTATAGCTAGTCATTCTCATTTTTTGTGCTCCAAGAGGCTAGCTATTCTGCTAGCTATTTTGCCTTCTTCGAATATGACTCTCTACGC
>JABCMJ010022873.1:0-20128 GCA_014822125.1 Arbutus unedo | reverse complement strand
AGGCTAGCATTGGTTCGTATATCACTAGCACCTCTCATCTCGAAGGCTAGAACACAACTCATCTCACTAGCACTCCTCCTCTCGGAGGCTAGACCATCATTCATTTTCCTAGCGCTTTTTCTCTCGTAGGCTAGACCATAATTCATCTCACTATCACTTCTTCTCTCAGAGGCTAGACCATCATTCATTGGGTCAAATATATATGAAATCACATATTCACAATGGGCATGCTTCACAATTCATGATATCATATTTCTCAATAATCACCTATCCTTCACGAAATCCAAATACGCGTAAGAGCCGAACCCAAGTATCATATTTCATGTTGAAATCCAACTCACAAACATTATAACCAAACACGATTGAACCAAACCCATATTTAACTAAGCCCATATGTAACCCGACCTAAGGAAAAATATAATCCTCACAAGATACACAAGATGATGAATGGGTACCAAATTACACACTTGAGCCGCAAATCTAATGGAAATTTCAACATGGAGGAGTATAGAACAAAACTCCCTAAAACATTCAAAGTAAGGAGAGATGGGTCAAAATATGTAAAATACCCTTAGATTAGAGAAGAAACATTTCTACCTCAAAGTTTTGTTCAAAGATTTGAACTTTCTAAGTTTTAGCAACAATGGTAGAGGAGAGCACCCAAAATCTTGCCTCAAGTAAAAAAATGTGCTTCTAAGCCTCAAATATCTACTAATCTTGAGGTATTAGTGGTAGATCTTGAAGAACTTTGAGAAATTTCAAAAGGAATCAAGGGTTTAGAAGGAGGGTTTTGTTGGGGAAGAAGACCCCTAGAGAGAGAAAGAGAAAACTCATCTTTTGAAAAAGTTAGAACTCTAAAAAAAATCAGATTTTACACTTTAAAATGCGTGTCCAGGATCTGATCGGATGACCTGACCGGTCAAATTTCCTCACTGACTTGAATTTTAAAAATTTTCAGATCTGACCGGATGACCTGACCGAATGGTCTCAAACTTGACTGATTAGATTCGGCCAAAAATCTAAATTTTTCAGATCCGACCTGATGGTCCAGAACTTGACCTGATTGTCCAAAAATCTAACCTGATCATTTTTCACTTTCTATTTCACCTCGAATATATTTAATCACTCAATTTACGTCATCTACTACAATACGAATTGATTAATGACCTTTTGATCGTATAGATTAACGAAAATTTTCGGACCCTTACAATCTCCAAGATAAGCTAGACCGAGCTAAGAGAGCACAAAATTGAGGGCTGGCTCATGTTGCCAAGCCAGCTTGGTCCAGATCAAAGGTTTTCCATGAGAGGCTCATATCGTCCCCATTAATACTCAAGATTGAGTCAGTCAAACCCACACACAGTTTTGCCCATTCAAACTTCAACAAATACGAGTCGAAGACCGACTCATACACCCACCTCGTCCATTATAAGCATATGATATCCCTATATTCTACCAATGATGCCTTAATGTGAAAATTATTCCCTTCTAGTTTAGGAATGCTTGGTCTTTTCCGGGTCTTGCTTTAGACATTGAATGTACTTCTGAGTGGTGAGTGGAGATCCCCTTAGTAATTGAGGACCCCCTGACATGACCTATTAGATTAGTGCCTTCTTCTCTTTTGCTATTTAAGGACTAGCAAGATCTTTCCTATTGATCCTGGTTGTCTTTATTTCCCTCATCAACATCAAAATTGTCATGGTTTAGATGAGAAAAACAGTAAACCCCAACGGAGTTGCCAATTGTAGAGTCACTAAGATTTGCCAATCTATCCTGACACGCTTTCAAGATCCGAACAGTACCTGCTGCTTGCGTAGTAAACAACTAGGTAGTGTCACCCGACTATTACTAGCTGGAAGACACTCGTATGCTTAAGTTATGACATGTAGGAGGCAAACACAAAAGTGACTGTACTTGTAATTGATTGTATATCTTATTTCGTCTTGAAGTCCCACATATATGCCATCATATACCTTCGATATTTATTTTTTGGATAATTATGTACCTCCAATATTGGTAATGAAATAAATCCGAGATTTCCTCTCGATCTACTGGGGATTCCATTCTGAATCCTTCCATAACCATTTACTTGCCAAATGTGATTATTACCTTAGGTGCAGTGGTTCACAAACTGGAATCTCTATCATAATTCTACCTTTTTCTTTTCAAGTCGCTTTCCATAAGCTCCACGCATCTGATTATTTGGACAGTGAGTCAAAGCTTGACATGGCAACATGCCATGCTATCAATCCAGCCCACTGTTCTGCCTTAGACATGCCTCTGGTTCTCTATTGGTGCAGGCTGACTGCCATCTCACCCATCAAGTCCTTGGCCCGGTAATTGAGTTATCTCGTCAATTCGATCCATTGCTATAGTTACTTTGATTTACCGAGTTATCACATAAAGTAGTTATTTTAATGTTTTTGCACTATTTACTCTTAACAATTGACAAACGTATCTTTCATTATTCACCAAGAGAAGTCATCGCTCACATCCTCTTGATCTTCTTCCGTATCTCTCTCAACCTAGTAGGGTAATTAAGATAGATCCTGAACTCAAAAGAAAGCAATCTCGCCTAATCTGCTTGGGATGCTATAAGGTAAACCAATCCAGTACTGCCTTCGTCATTTTGAGCTGGCTTAAATAAGAAATAAGGATAGACTGAAACATTTTTATTACAAGTTTGGGGATACATGTTGGGCAAAAATAGATTGTATAGACCTATTTTGACTCTTGTTCAATAGGTGGGATAATTAGAAATCATAAAAGGACAAAAGCTTTACAATCGTGTGTAAACTTTCATTTTTTTTCTTGATAGCTAAGATATTTGACCGGTTTTGGAATTACCCTAATGCCGATTAGTCTTTAGAGCTCTAAAGTCAACAACTAGACAAACCTTCAATGACCCCTATCGATTAGTTCTTGTGAGATTCGACCTCAGGACTTTAAAGAGCAAATTTGTAATAATCCTAAATTTTTTAATTCATTTTGAATAAATTTTAACATCTAATAATTAATTTAATGTGATTATGTCATTATTTAATAATATAGTTTTTTTTCTTGTTATTGTTTAATATTTTTAAATTAGAAAATCAAATTTTATTTCTTTAGCAAGCTGGAGACCGCTCCAGCGAGCTTGAGGCCGCTCGAGTGATCTCTTTGAATTTCGAAACTACAGATCTGGATGTAATGGTTAATTGATGGAGGGATCTCCAGTTTTTTAATTGAATTGGGGAATTTATGGAGTTTAATATGTATTTGATGAGGGGAGTCGCTTATATAAACCTAGGGATAACACTAAACCTTTTACGAAATTATTTTGCAAAACTACTAAGAGTTTTTGGTTTGTGTGTTGCAAGTTCTTGAGAGTTTTTGCTCAACCCACTTCTGACCATTCTTAATACGATGAATTGTGGTTGTTCTTCGTTTTATACTTTGGATTAAGGTAGGCAAAGTTACCTACTAATCTTAGATTCTTACTTTCTGTAGTTAATTTCAAGATTTGAACATGATTAGATCAAATATGCATGTTAAAGTATGTTTCTTGTTATTTTTTATAAAAACATTTGATTTCATGAGTTCTGTGATTCGTTTGTTCAATAGATTTAGGGAAAAACATGATTGATGTTTGTAATGGCTAATCCAGTAGTCAATTTGGTGATATTCATGCTCTGATCGTGTGTTCAAATCTATTGTTTGAACCCAATTTTTGCAAGAAACTCTAACCCAGAATTTGAAAAAAATGAAGACTCACTCAAGCGCGCTCTAGGTCACTCGAGCGACCTCTTGATTTTTTTCAGATTCTGTCTTGAATTCTAATTTTCCAGTAGTTGTAATTTAGTAGCTTGCTTGAGCGAGCTATAAGCCGCTCAAGCGGTTTGTTGAAAAGTAGACAGTTTTGACAAATTGTTCAGATTAGTTTCAGACCATGTTTTATGTTATTGGTTTTTGCTTTTACAAACTGTTAACCTCTGATTTTACATAGTGCAAATATATCCACTCGTAGTTATTATGTACGTTGATACTCTTTGAGATGTATGCATGAAATGCGAAGTGGAATGATGTAACTTTGAAAGTATGAGATACGCTGATGGAACATGTTGAGATTATGAGACATGTTAATCGTATAGTAATGATATTGTTGTGGTTGTGCCGAGTTCAGCCGTTATGCTGCCCTAGGGTTGTGGATAATTCGTAATTGAAAATATTGTGACTGGTGTGAAACTTGGAGTTTATGTATATTAGACATGATATGTGATTTGGGTTTGTGGGAAAACTTAGATTCACGTTTAGGACACTAGTTCGAATGACACCTAAATAAGGCAGCGGAATGTATTGGGTATGCGTTATAAAGTAGAGAATACTGTAGAAACTTGTCTGGGAAGTTTAATGAAAAATGATTAATCTGGTATGACATGTGCTTTGCGATATGAAATATGTGTTGTGATTTGATTAAATGGACCCTACTAGGAGGAGTTGGAGACGGTAGAGGGTGACTTCGGGGATATCTGCGAAGGCGGCTCCAAACCATGAGGGAATGACGGTTAGTGTTCTGCACGTCTTTGAGTCTATTAGGAGAAATGACTAAAGTACGTAAAGACTGGACTAAGTGACGTCATTCACGGGATCTAGATAGGGTGAGGTATGTATTAACTTGAGAGAACGGTAGAAAGTTCTTTCCTTGTCGGGTTATAATTTGAATTATGATCATCAAGTAGGCAAAGATTGGTTAATCCTAACTAAGGGTCTTATGCTAGTGTCTAAAGGAGGATATGATATTCTTTATGGAATACCTAGAAACATTAAAGGAATTTAATAAAACTTACCAAGGTGTTAGCATTATCGTTTGTAAGTACTGTTATGCTTTCTTTCATGCTTATTATCTCAACTGTTTAGTATTCATATCTGTTATGTGTTGTATCACTCGTAGGTTTATTTATTCAGGTAACTTTATCTATTGAGTTTCATTACTCATCGGTATAACTTCTCTGTACCTGGCGTTTCATGCCTGATAGAGATGAACAGAAGAAAGAGCAACCCACACAAGAAGTGCCAGGAGTTGATGGAGAGAAGCTGTTTGCCTGGATGCCATACCCCTAGATTGTCGCTCTGATTATCCACTTCTTTTATGTTAAGAAATAAACGTAAACCCCGAGGGATAATTTGGTTATTTTTATTTATGCACTCGTAAACTTGGTTTTTATCTTTAATTAATAATGATTGTGGGTATTTTTTTTAAAACCTTGTCTTTTAATAAAATAAAATTTAAAAATAAATTATTTAATATTCTAAAAAATCGGACCGTTACAAAGTCTCTTAGTCACCCTCTCTTTCCACGCCTTCTGTCATTTCTGGATGAAGTGGAATGACAGCAACTTTGGTGGAGTTTAGTGGTGATTCTATCTTAATTTTCTGGACGGCAAGTTACAGTATACCCAACACTACAAGTCACAGTTTACCTAGGTAACATCTATATCGAATATTGTGTGGATAATAAATAATAGATTCTCAAGAGGTCATTACATGTGACGCAAAGGGCATTTTTGGAAATCAATGTTTTTTTAATTGGCATATTTTCTTGGTCAACCAGAATTAATAGTTTATAGTTCTATGGTTTCCATTTTGTTTCTTAGTTTGTAATTCCTCTCTATTATAAATAAGAGTTGGTTGTCGACTCGTGTTATGCACGGAAAAAAACAACCATTGGTGGTCCCAAACTCCTATAATGCGTGATCCCATTTTTTGTAAAAAAAAATGTCTTTTCTTCACCTATAGACGACAGTTTAGCTTCACTGTCACTCATGACTTTTTATATATCATGCACCTTCCCATCAGAATGTCTTTGTAGTCGCAGTCTCACAGGTGGCATTCCTAGTTAGAAGGATGCAAACAAATAAAGAAATATGTATGTATGTACGTTTATATGTGTACGTAACGAAATTATACGCGGAGTAATTTAATAAAACATGTTCGAACTATATATTAAATCAATTAAATTTTATGAGTCATTACAAAAGGCATAATAATCCCGACACTGTTTCAAAGGGAGTTTCGATGTAATAAACATGTCTTATGATTGGGAGATTGAGAGGATGAGAGGTAATTAGTGGGAGAGTTTTAGTGATCCTATGAACTTCTGAGTGTAATATGAATTTAAAGTTAACTAATTGATTATTCTTTGCACTCCATAGCTCATCAAATATCATTACAGTTGTTCAAACTATTTTTGAAATCATTAGATTATTATTCCCTGCTGTTAGTTTTCATTACACACTTATTTTCTTAATATTTTTTTCAATAATTATTTTTGAGATACGAAAATTTTGACTAGAAGCAAGTATGAAGTGAAAAAATAATATATATGAAGTGAAAAAATCTATAATGTTAAAAGACTAAATGTTTCAAAATGTTATATGCTTGTTTGATAAGAGTATAATAGTAACAAGTTACAATAACTTTTATTTGACAAATAACTTCATTTTATTTTTTTCAAATTTTAATCGAGTGCACGTAAATTAGTCTGAATAACCTAATTTAATATTAATAAATAAACTTTTATCTTCTATTGATGTTTAGATCAATTATTTTTTGCCACATATTATAATTTATTTTTTCCATTACGAAATTCGTGCTAGTTTTTTGAATCAAAAGATTAACGTGTTTTCGTGCATAGATTTAAAAATTATTTGCACTAATTTAAAGAAGTAAGCATGATTTTTAAATTAGTGTCAAAATTTTAAAAAGTTACGTACCTTGTGCCGTTCCATCATCTGGAAAGAAAGATGAATAACTTGCATACATGAAGAATTTGTAAAATTTTGGTACCAATTTATTTTTTAGCTTACTTCTTTGAATTGGTGAAAATAAATTTTAAAAAATATTTACAAAAATCCTTTAATCCTTTGATTTGAAAAAAATATCATGAATTTTTCTAAAAATAATTATTGAAAAAAAAATTAAAGGAGTGAGTGTGAAAGGACAAAATGATCAAACTTAAGGACAAAACTAATGGAAGTTAATGAAAACTAATCTCCCGCATGGGGGAAAGGTAGTGCTCTAATAGTTTAAAAAACAAGAGAGGTTATTGCAATTTCGTATACCTCAGGGGAGGTCAGTTCATTTTACCTTTTAATTTTTGAACTTAATTTTATACTTTTTAGATTTTTTTATCGAGACGAAATAATAAATCACAAAAAATTAATACAAAAATAACAAATACTTTTTGAATAAAAATAAAAAATAATTAAATCAAATAAGTTATGCATTTTTATGTGTCTATAAAAAATAATCAAATACATGGTGCTAGTTTTTAGTGTGCAACTAGCCATTTTTCTGCGTCATTCCAATTGTTTCTTCCCGTCCAATCTTTTTAAACTTAAAATATCAATTATAAAAAAATAGAGTAGTTAAATCCATTTCAAAAAATTACAAAATCTAAATAAATAAACAAATTGTCTTGATTCTCCTAACAAATTGACTTGTTCTTGCAAGTTAGAAAACTTATTCAAATGGATGGCTCTGTAAAATAAATAGTGTTGCACCCTATATTTGAGATATTATCACTTTATATTTACTCCATCTCAAAAAGATCGTCCAGTCTGCGGGACGAATACTTAAAAGAATTTATTGATATTTAGCAATTTGAATTTTTTTTGAATTTTCTTTCAAAGCATTTTTCTAGGTTCTTATTTTACAATCTTTTGAGACAAAAGGAAGACTAAACTTAACATGGTTTTTGTTACGTTAAAAAATACAAAATTTCATTGATGTATGATAAAAAATAAATATAAATATATGTACGAAGAGGAGGCCGGCGTGGTTGGGAGATGTGAGGTCATAGGTGGACAAATTAGCAACGGGAGAATTGGGCAAAAGATATGGTTATATGACATACCAATTAGAGGTACAGAAGAGTTTCAATTTAATTATTTCAGAGAGTGGAATAATATTATGGGTCCACTTGGACTATGATATTTATTAAATTTTTTTTATTTTTATGTGAAATTTTTTTGTAATTTTTATTTTTTATTAATTTTTTGTGATTTATTAGTTCATCTCGACAAGAGCTTTCAAAAAAATTATAAATCATGGACTAAATTTATAAAAAGTTTAGAAAAGACAAAAATAAATAAAAACAGAATTTTTTTAATTTATTCGTAGTCTTTAGTGATATTTTTTTAACTTTTGAATATAATTTTATACTTTTTAAATTTCTTTTATCAAAATAAATCAATAAATCACAAAACATTGAAATCAAAATAATAAATGAAAAGAAAATCATAATAAATTAGTTAAGTAAAAGAGAGCTATAGCTCCATGACAATGCACACGTTTTCTCCAACTTTTGCTTTGACATTTATCCTATGTTTTTATTGCTACATGTTGGGTCCATCATAAATAATAGATGTACCAAAATGCGTCACCAAACGCCGGCCTACCACATTAATGCAAGAGGTCCATAATATGACAAAATAAATCACTCGGAGATTGTCTACAAAATTAAAACAAAAAAGGAAAAGAAAAGAAGAGAAACTAAATTTATTGGTCTGTTTTTAAGTTGTCAAAATTTTAGAAAGGATATTATGAAGCATTTTGATTCATGTTGCGATTTTACTCATGATTTCAAAATAAAACGCTATTTCTGGATGTCTAGTCCTGCAACCATAACAAAAGGTTAGTACCTCACTGGACGGAGTTGGACTAAGAAACACTCCGATGCCTAAGTCAATACTTGGAAGAAAAGAAAAAAAGTACTGAGTTAGGATTGCAAGATTAGACGTATCTTTTTCCACAAAATACTATAGCTTATATACTACTCCTAACTTGAGCACCAAGCCTAGATTAGCATGTGCAGAGCACATTTCTGATGACAGTGACCCATAATTGAATTCTGCTATGACCTCACACTTCGAAATGATGAATGACAAGTCATGTTTCACGTACTTGTCTAACTAAATGCCAGGTAGAGATCTCACTACGACACAAATGAACTCGGCTAGACATCCAATCTTGCTCGGAACTATGAAATGTCTCTTCGACTGGGGAAAACACTATGTGTCATGGGCTTAGTCTGGACTCGATCAGGTACCGTGCTGATATATGGACCAGCTCGGTCAAGCAGTTTATCAGGGGGGAAATCTAACAATTAAAGAATAATTTTGATATTATAAAAGTGTGAATTAATTTTTTAAAAATGTTGACTCCAACTTAGGCAATTTCTTTATAATAGTTACATATATATTCTGTGGCGAATTTTAAGACGTTATAAAATAAGTGAAAGCAAGAGCTCCGGCCAAGCAATGAATATATATCTATATATATATATATATATATATATGGGATCGCTCCATAAATCAATACTTTTAAAGATTAATATTAGACTAACATCCAAACTCTTCATTCGTGATTAAATTTTAATGATCTGACCCATTCAATGTGTTTAAAACATGTTTTTAAGGGTACCCATGAGAAATCAGCTCAAAATATTACCGGAAAGGGCTTAATCCAAACAGTAGTTCAAAATACTGACATGAACTGTTTTATGAACTACTATTTAGATCAAGCATTTTTCGGTAATATTTTGAGCTGATTTCTCACGGTTATCCTTAAAAACATGTTTTAAACACATTGAACGGTTCAGATCATTAAAATTTAATCAGAAATAAAGAGTTTATATGTATATATATATATATATATGTGTGTGTGTGTGTGTGTATGTATGTATATATATATATGTAGGGCAATGTGTCGCACTACCTTACGTCACCCATGGCATTCTCAAATAACATAAAACTATTAAATCCACCTAATCACATCTATACTATATATATTATTAATATATATAGGACGATTTTTCGTAAGAGTCACTTTGAGAGCGATAAATATTAGTAATTTATTATATTGTCATCAAACTTTTTAAGTACTATATGTTACTTTGTACTAATAAAATATTGGATGAATTTTTTTAATTTAAATTAAAAAACTTGTCATATTTCATCTATGATATTTTTCTTTTCATAACTTTTTCTACTTATCTATATCTACACATATACATACACATGTAATTTATCTTTTTATGAAATTAAGGCATAATATTTAAGAAATTACACAAAGATTGATTTTCAAAATAAAATTACAGATAAATATCTTACATAGTAAAAAATTGGTAAACAACTTATTATAAATAAATAAATATATAACCATATCAATTTTTATTATTGATGACTCCAATTTTTTTAAAAAAAACCATCACCTCTTTTTTTTTAACTTTTTTCCTTTTTATAAATAAATTTTATAATAAAATAATTAATTGCTATTATTTATGAGATTGCAAATCGACATTACTGTCATCTTATGAATGTGCTAGTTGAATTACATTAAGTGAGTTGAGGTACATTTTTATTAACTTATCCTACACACATTAATATTTTTTTTATCCGCAAAAATCACTCATCTTTAAAGTCAACGAGTAGGCTAATCTTCTAGACAGTTTTAATTTGGTCAATGAAGTAGGTTGAGTGTTAAAAATAAATCCAAATAAGATAAAATAGAAAGATAAAAAATTAAAAGAAATTTATTTTTTAGATTTTTTAATTTTAAATTTTAAAATAAAATACATAAAGAGGTCACCTAATATTAAGGAAAAGAGCAACAAATGTGAGGGATGGGTCGTATTTATCCTTATTCTTTATGGTGGATTGAGTTGGACATAAATTGATCATTTAATGTTAATGATAATAGCAACAAAAGTGAGGAATTGTACTAAGTATGTTTAAATTTTGTTAGATGAGTAGTATATATTCTTATAATATTTTTACGGCAAATTGAATTGGATAATATGCGAATGACTAAATTTTACTTGCATTCATATTCACCTCTTGAAATTAAATTGGACAAAAATCTTAATAATCTTATGAATTCATAATTTATAAAGATTGAATAGTGTCGAAATTGGAACTTTTATATGCTTTTTAGCTAAGTTTTTAAGTAAGTCATTGATAATTTATTTTTAACTAATATAAATTTAATGAATAAATATCATATTTTTTGTTTTGTTATAGATTTTTAATGTTAGTTTGAATTTTTTTCCTAAATTTTAGCACCGGTAGATAAATATCACAGTAACTAATTTTGTAAAAAAATTATTTATTTTGTTATTCCATTCCAAGAAAATATTGAGACTATTTTTATGATAAAATGATTCATGATTAGATAATTTCTCATTCAAAAGTTTTCTTATTTACTTTAAAGGAGTTCTTGAATTTGGATATTTTATTTTAATTTTTTTAAAAATGAATTAAATGAATATTTGATCAAATTAATTTAACCATTAAGCTATTAGTTTTAATATTTTATTAAAATATAGTTTAGGATAAGATATTGAAAATGTTCTAAGCTGCACAAGTGATGAAAACTACGTGTTTTACATTATATTATTGTGGTAAGAATTTTTTATTAAAAATTTAAAAAAATATAAATTGACATGATAAAATATTACTCTTTTTTTTTATACGTTTTGTGCATAACACAAATTTTTACCAGTTCCCTTGATTAATACAGGGAGAATTACGAGAATTACAGAACAGTGGACTAAATAGTTCCCATAGCCATGGTGCACAATTTTGAAATTACCAAAAAATATGGTCTTTTAGAAAAGTAACTCCATAAGATCATACATATTGATGACTATAATACCGTTCTGACAGTATTGACTTGTACCCTAAAGTAAAGTGACTTACATCACAAAACATAGTAATTTGCACCCCGAAGATGAATGACTTGCACTATAAGGAGAATTACCAAATAGTGACATGCAGGTCGTTGTTCCAGTATAGTGCATGCATGTCGTTCGCCTGTATAGTGCATGAATGTCGTTCACCTTCAGGGTACAAGTCAATAGCACTGTTTGGTAATTCTCCCTGTAGTGCAAGTTGTTTACCTTTAGGGTGCAGGTCACTCTATTCCATGATACGAAGTACTCTGTTCTAGAGTGCAAGTCAATATTATTAAAAGGGTATTATGGTCATATACGTGTATGGTGACCATATTTTTGTAATGTTTCGGTAATTTTAAAATTATACTTCAGTCCGCGCGAGTTATTCTCCTGTTAATGTATAAACACTCATTCAGCACCTCCAATCCCTCCTTCATCCACACCCAAACAATGGGAGCTCTCTCCCAATTCTTTTCCCACCTGTACACCATAACTAGGACCTTTTTCACCCTCCTCCTAATAGAATTACTGAATTGGCTCGATTCCGTCGCCAGGATTCTATTCACCTACACCTCCAGTCGTGGCAGAGCCACCCGCTGCTTTACCGAGGAGATCGAAGAGGAAAATCCGGCTCACCGATACACGATCCAGAATCTGGTGGAGCCAGTCGAATGTACGGTGTGTTTATCAGAATTGGAGGAAGGGGAGGAAATTACGAATTTAAAATGTAATCATGCATTCCATAGGGTTTGTTTAGACACATGGCTGCATCAGGATAATGCCACGTGTCCTCTCTGCCGGACTTTGGTGCCGTCGGAGGAGATTCCGGTTAGATTTCCGCGACGGAGAAACTTTTGGCAGGTGTATTATGAGACTAGTGAGGACATGATGTTGTTACTATTTACATTAATTACCCAGGGAAACTATAATTTTGGAACATTCGAATGTTATGCTCCATTTTAGGTCGACTGGTGTTTGAACCCTTTGCCCATATCTACGTTGTTAAGTAAAGAATTCAAAAATTGCATAATGTTTATTTCGTGACTCCGGACCTAACCGGTTATGTTCATGTTGGATCCGTCGGGAAAGAGAAATTTAGAGCGTGCAAAGCAAGATTTTAAATAGTAGTATTTCGACACATGACAGTATTGGAGTATCAAAGAATACGTAGCCGGAATCGGTTGTCATTATAGTGAATATTTATTAAAGCATCTAAATAGCCCTAACATTCGAGTATCGCCGTAACAATCATGAACCTGGCCGATATTCTCATAATTTTCAATCTCACTTATATATATCTATCCGCTCATAAGTTAGGTGACTACTAATATATAGTCCTTATAATGGAACTCAGAATTTATATTTGATCAAAAGACGAACTTAAAATAGTACATATAATTAGAACTCCAATAAATTGTAGGTCCCATTTGCTCCCCAAATAAGTTGGATTATTTTTGTCTCTATTCAAACTTTTATTATTTGTTTACACATATTTGCGTTACAATATTTTGTGAATTATTGTTTTCTTTTGATAAAAGAAATTCAAAAATAAAAAAATATGACTAAAAACTTAAGAAAGTTCATTGAAGATAAAGCAAATCCAAAACCAATAGATTTTTTTTTTGCATTATTTATATCTTTTCTAAACGTTATTGAAATTTGGTTTTTATTTTTTATTTTTTCTCATCAAAGAGAAATAATAATCCATAAGAAAATGAGACGCCAAACTATTATAAAGCAAAAAAATAAACAAAGGTAAAAAGATAATTTAATAATAAAGGTAACTATACCAAACCTAACCTTAGTCTTTGTTTGGCCTAGAAAAAACTAGGCAGAGCTACTTAAGAATTCCCAAATATTGGTAGGTAGAAGGGTTGGAAGATTTGGTTGAACGCCAACTAATTTCAACCATACTCTTAATTAAGATTATGTGAGGTTTATAGGTTTTCTAGGGAAAGTAAAAGATTTTCTTCTTTTGACAACTCAGATTTTCGGGTTAGTTTACGCATGTCTTGAATAATTTTTGGGGAATCAGTCTCTTCATTCATTAATAAGGTGCCCAAATAAAGCTCGAGTAAATTTTATATGAACTAATCCTACAATAATTGATAGAACCTGGAGGGCACGTTTGATATCAAGATTAAAAGTATCTAAATGGAACTATTTTATTTAAATTTGCCTTAAGTTGTTATTTGATTGTAGTCTAGATAGGATTGTGAAGTTTACCTTAACCAACTTAGTTGCTTATTGGTGAGATAAAACAATCTCATCCAATGGGTGATATTATTTTTGGAGGATAAAACACATGCAACTCTAGACTAAATATTTTTTTTACCAAATTATTCTTAATTTTTACAAAGTTGTCTTAAATTCCAACTACATGACTTTTTTGGATAGTGTATAGTTAAAATTAATTTAATTTTACTTATTTAATGGATATTAATTCCCTATTATTATAATAAACTTCTTGTGTTTCCTAGTTTTAAGTTAATTTTTGTGAATTATTGATTGGTCACGATGAGGAATCATAAAACTTAACAAGAAGAAATAAACTAAAAAAAAAAGAGTACAAAAAAGAAAAATTAATTTATATTTATTTTTTACTTTGGATTATTTTTGTTTTTAGTGAACTTTTTAAAAAAAATTGGTTACACTTTTTACTTTTAAATTCTCTTGTCAAAATAAACTAATAATTCACAAAATTTTGACACAAAGCTAATAAATGTAAACGAACTTATTAAAAAATTGGGTTTTAGCAATATGTATCATTTTTTTTATGTTTTCTATTCTTTGAAGTTAATGAATTATTTAGTGGATATTACTAAACATGGTAATTTTTATTTGATATTAATGTGTCTCCATTAAACTTAAAATTTGTCATATATGTTTATTTTTGTAATATATAAATATTAAATTATCCTAAATCAGTCGATTAATGACAATATTTTTTATTAAAATGATAAGTTTGTGACAGCAGCCGGAATTTTACTGGGCCAAATTTGACCTAAACTCGATTATTTATAATCGAGTTTTGTCTGTATTCAAATTTTTTTGGTATTTGTTGTTTTAACCTCAATTTTTTGTGAATTATTGGTCCGTCTCGATGAGACGAATCTAACAAGTATAAAATTGTGTCCAAACGCTAAAAAAAAGTCACTAAAGACGACGAATAAGCACAAAAAAAACTCTATTTTTTTATTTGTTTTGTTTTTTCTGAACTTTTTTCAAATTTGATCCATGATTTATAATTTTTCTGAAAGCTCTCGTCCAGACGAACCAATAATCCACAAAAAGTTGACGAAAAACAAAAAAATGCAAAATTTTTTCAAATAAAGACAAAACAATAATCAAATAATCAAGTCAGGCCAAACCTGGTCTTAGATCCTAAAACAAATATGTTGCGTGTTAAATGACCGGCAGATTTTAGGTATCTTAATTACTTTTTTACTTATTTGAGTATTTTACTTTCCGTTTTAGTATTTTTTTTTAATAATTTAAGTTTTCACTTTTTAGACTTATCTCGACGAGAGAATTAAGAAAAATAAAGTATTTTGTCGAAAATATACAAAAAGTCTTTAAAAAAAATTACTTTACACTGCTTTTTTCATTATTTGCAATGTTATTATCCAACAATATTTTTGATATTAGGTTTTGTATGTCTTTTCACTTGTTATGGTATATTTGTTTTTGAAGTATATTGTAGAGTTTGATTGAGGGTAGTACAAGAAATGTAGAATTTAATCTACTTCTTATTCAAAAAATTAATTTGACTTCAATTAGTACTTGTCTAAAACAAACAATTGGCAAATTTTATTTTAATTCCAGGACTATTAATCTTAAGCCTATTAATCCTGCAAAAACTAGTCCGACTTTCAGAAAAGGAATGGAATGACATCTAAATTTATTTATTAAGCTTTGTTTTTATGATTAATATGGAGAAATAAAAAGGCACTTTTAACCCCCCAAAAATTATTTTCCTCATTTGTTAGTACCCGAAGTTCTTTCAATTTAAAGTCAAACACTCATTGTCATGGGAAAAATATATTTGTCTGGTTTATGTAACTAAAATGTACAAATTATTTATCATTTGTACTAAAATTTCGTAAGATAAGAAAATCAATAGACATATTCGTGCAAAATCTATAAGAAAGAAAGGGGAAAAAAAAAAAAGATGAGCTAAAAAGGGAATTTATAGGTGTAGACGGGATTGGGATAATTAATAAGCCGAACCGAGTTGGAGTGGGCTCGATCCAGACCAAGCCCGAATTCAGCATTTTCAACATGTTGGGCTGAGTTCAAACTAGGCCCGTAATTCATAGCCCAGAGGAGGAGATTCTATGGGTCCAAGCCCAATTACTTCAAACGGATAGAATGCACGGAACACTATATATAGCTCTTCTTGAAGCATTTATGTATTTACAACAACTATTCATGAGCAATTAATCTAACATTGAAGAAAATTTGTCACACTTTCAATCTTCTCTCTCTAGATTTTCATTGTACTAGAACTTTTACTTTCAAATCTACTCAAAAGGAGTGATTGTATTGTATTCAATTGAGTTTTTAGTATTTCATATAAAAACTTGTAACCCATTGATTGAGTGTTTTGAGTGACAAACGCTTGTGAGAAATTAGAATCAAAATAGGAATCTCTTTGGTGAAGACGAAGGTGTAAGAGATTCACTAACTTCTCGAAAAAACTAAAAGTTGTGATGGGAATTCAACTAGTGAAACTCAAGAGATCATCTTGGAGAAGTGAAATAGGAATTCGAATCAACGAATTGTCGAAACATTACAAGTGTTCTTGTTTCTCTTATTCCATTTACTTATTGCACTCTAAGTGTTTGATAAAAAATTTCTACCATAATTTTTATTTGATATTTTTACTTAATAAAACAATTCACCCGTCCTTCGTCTCAGTTGTCTTTGGAATAACAAAATATTTCAGGACAAAAAAAAATATTAGTCTTTGAAAAAATTTGTGTGTGTGCGTGTAAATTTAGTGACACACATAATTGTACAAAAATTTATACACTCATCCACCACAGGCCATGTGAATGTGTAAATAATTTGTGCAAAATGTGTGCTTCGGTGGTGATATACAGAGAGAGAGCTTGGAGTGAGGCATAAGAGAAAGTCTTTATACACAGATATTAAGAATATTCAGAACTATTGGATACACGTGGGGGCGTGTACATCTAATGATTAGAGACACATTTGTGTCTAAACTGTATCCCTAACATTTGTGTACCTATTATTATTTGAGGCAATCGTTGTCCGTTGATACCTTTTATATATATCCTCAGAGTACACAATTGTAGGATATTTTTGCACTTTCCTTCTATATGCAATAAACTTACAAAACACATGAAAAAGAACAAGCATAAAAAAACAGAGGAATGACCTCTGCGCATATGTCCAGATATGTGCGGTATCATTCGATATAGTAATTTTTTTATTATTTTTATTACAATTTGCATGCATTGAATGATTTATGACACACATATGTTTAAATTTGTGCATAAAGTGCACATAGACTTTCCCAAAAAAAACATAACAAGAAGAAGAGAGAGAGGAGCAAATTCGTTACTGAACATATCCAAATGCTAGTCGTTAGCATATAATGGAATTGATATTGTTAAAGATAGATTCTACTGCTGTCAACTCCATTACATGCTGACTACAAAAACTCCAAGCGATTATTCAAGTGGAGATTGAGATGAGTTGTAAGTTCAGGCTTTTTCAGGTTAAACATTAATAACCATATTACTTGGGATTGCTGAAAATTTGCCCTATTATTAATTTTAGGAACTCAAGGACCAATCAACAACAGGTGTGCATATCCTAATTTGACAGATTACCTTGATTATAAAAAAAATAAAATAAAAATTTAAAAGCATTTGTTGTGGAAGAGTGGCCTAAAACTTATATGCACCCAAACGTTATTTTCACAAAAAATAGTGGAATATTTTTCATGTCACGTGCTTCCAAACTTGAAAATTTAGGAGATATTTTTGCACCTCAAAAGAAATCTAAAGGATATATCATGTGCTTCCAAACTTGAAAGGATAGCTTCTATAAGTATAGATATTACAATTCCTAGAGGTTGGTTCAGTGAAAAGGAGGAGGAAGATTAAGAGACTTGTTTTTCTGAGATCTTGAGATCGAATTTTATAAAGGCCAATCGTTATGGGTTATTAGAGATTTGTCTAATCGTTAATTTTAAAATTTCAAAAATTAATCGACATTTTAAATTAGAAATAATACGAAGCTAACCTGATATTTCAAATATAAAACAAGAAAAACATAAGTACAGATATTATGAGTTATACGGGAGCCGGGCACCTCCACACACCCCTTGTCTTCGCTCATGGATAGAGTGGATACTTGTTGCAACCCTTTGTCTTAAATTTTTTTAGTACAAATGTTTTTGTTTTTTTTAATTATCATAAACTTCATGCTGAATTTATCAAATTAATTATTCGTCTTCATCTTAAGAAAGTAAAAAATTACAACTAAAAATAAAAAACAAAATCAAAAAATAAATAATTTTTAATATATTTAGTATTGTTTTTTTTAGATTTCTTTAATTTCGATCCATTTTTATGTTTGTCTTTTTAATTTTTCGAGACAAATAAAAAAACACAAAAAACAATAAAATTATATTAAAATTTTCGAAACACCAGATAATAATTTTTATAATTAATAATAATAACAATAATTTCGGTCAAACTCAAGGCTATTTATTTTTTGCACAACTTCCGCTTAAAAACATACTAGAAATAATCAGTACTATTATTTATTTATGGAACCAGATCATGCACTACGTAAATCGAACTCTCTTTTCTTCGTAGTGAAAAAAAATAAAAAGATATCTCAAAGCAATGAAAGGAAGATTTTTGCTTCATCTTACAAACTTTCAATTTCCAGCTTTATACAAACAGGCTAGTAAAAAAACAAAAAGGAAAAAGATGGGGGTAAATATTCGTACACATCTAGACATAAATGTGTTCGAAACTATCAGAAATACATAAGACTCACATGATTATAGAAAATTTTACATGAATCCGACGACTACGGATACATCTATATTCAAATGTGCACGAATGATACGTGTTTTGGGATACATATACAACTCTTAAATAAAAATAAAGAGGAATCGATTTACTAGTAAAAAAAAAATTGGAAATGTTCAAGCAGAGAAGAAGCCATTAATGGCTGCAACACCAATCTGGCTTTTAGGCTCCAAAACCTTCTCGAGTACCTCCATCTTCTCTTCCCCAAAATTCTTCTTCATCCAAGTTGACCATTCTACCCCCTTAGCCAAAACAGATATAGAAGAAGAGAACAAGCCAATTTCTTCACTACTTTCGCCACCAATTTTTCTTGAATTCTTCACCCTCCTTTCATACTCCTCTGCAACCAACATAGCAATATCTGCCATCTCTCTCTCTCTCTGAAATTATTGTTGATGTGTGACTGTGTTTCTCTCACTAAAGCAATGTTTGATGGCCGAGACTTCCTCCTAAAAGGGTATTTATGGGGCAAAGCCCTTAGATGGGTAGTCAACAGGTTTTGGATAAGGTTGCCACATGATATGCCTTTTTTGTGTGTTTTTGGTCTGTGAATTTGGTCGGTTTGGTGGGTTAGAACATGGTTTCTTCATACCCATTTCCTATTGTCTTTGAAATTATGAATTTATCTACTGCTATTGTTTAAGGATGTAGCTTTCTCCACACACCAAGTATTAGTAACAATTAAAAATTAGTGTAAATTACACGGACATTCCCCGAAGTTTGTGCTTAATATAGATTCCTTCTTCACCTTGTTGAAATTACAAAAATATGCGTAGACAGTATTTACCAAGTCTCGAGGATGTATGGAAGGTTAGAAAATTTACATTTGGGTCAATCTCAGATAAACTTGTATAAGACTATGGACAAGTTGAATTCAAGTAATTTGTTTTCTTATACAATTTAAGCTTATTGAGTCGAGATCGATTAGAGTTGTAGTAGGTCAGATCTACAGGATATTGGGTTATAGGACAAACAAATTCAAGTTGGAATTGGCGTGAGCCAGCTAGACTGAAGACTCATATCATTCACTCGTCATAGTTTGTCTTCTGACCCAATCTAGCTATTGGGTAGGAATGGCTTGCAGTGCAACCATCTCATTTTCGATCGCACAACTAGGTTGCGAGTAGGGTCAAACGAAGAGTGGTCAGCATGACAACAATACAGCATAACTTTTGTGGGTTCAGAATGGACAAATGAAATACGATCTGATATTCGGTGTATTATGCATGACGTTACAGGTGGAGACAATTTTTTCTGACGTGATAGTGCATGTACCTAGGATATGCTGACTGACCGGCCGGCAAAAGTGCGTCGTTAGGGCGCCGGCCAAGGTCAAGGT
>JABCMJ010022872.1:0-21830 GCA_014822125.1 Arbutus unedo | reverse complement strand
GCACATACATCGATTTATAAAAGCACCTCATTTTCCACCAACTTTACACAGATCCTAAAAGATGCCTGCTTGCATCTCCCAATGTTGCTGGTGCATCCAGAAAAATAGTATTTAGATTTCGGTTGTAGCTATCAAAAATGTTCCTAAATCTCCAGGGTTTGGGCTCTCAAAACTTTAAATTCTCTGCAATCGCATCCTCCTGGGAAATTTACTTACCCCTGAAGTTATGGCTATGGCTATGGCACATTGGTAATAGGGACCGACCAGTGTTTTTAGATAAAACGCAGATACATTACCTGAGTGTTGTGGATGATCTGGGAAACCAGAGCAAAACACTATATCCTGCATAATGGAGTTCACAATCTTTTAATACACAGTTATTCATTTGCTTTGCAAGCAGGAAACTAATGTAAAATTTGCATCACTGAAAATCATTCTATATGGAGCCTTGCGAACTCACCTCTCCTGCACCTTTAGATACCTCACTGGAAATGTCTGCAGGGACAATATCATATATCAGGAAAAACGAATTCCTTGAAAAAAGACTAGGTCTAGATACATCAAGGAAAGAGAATTAATATGGAGAACCCAAGAGTCCAATAAAGACAACATTAACCCATTTATCCTATACACAGCCATGCCAGTAAAAAACAGGCATTATCCTAGAAGATGCACAAAATCATCGTAGAAAGTATTAGTTTTCGCCAATGTAATTAAGCATGAAAAAACTGATAAAAACCCGACGTGTTAGCCTTTGTATTTTGCAACCAAAAGCTTATGGCCAATATAGATCCCCCTAAGAGAGTGAATCTTAATCCTCCACCCATCTGTGAAATTGATAGAAAACATCAGTCACATAAAACATGTAAAGCAAAAGCTTAAACCAGGCAGCAGACCATGCATGGGACTCTCTACAATCCGGAAATAATGTATCTGACTACATACGCAATTTTGAGAGTACATCCACGAAATATTACATAATCACTTTGTCCCAAATTGAGTGAGATATACGACAAGAGAAAAATTTAAGAAAACAACTCAATTGCAAGTACTTCAGCTTCTCAGTATCAGACTTCCATTATTGATCTTGGCATAGACTGAGAAAGATAAGTCTTTTCTGTTTAAAGCATTTGTATACACTTGGTTATAAAAAAGGTAAATAGGGATGCCAAACAAATCATTGCTCTGACTTCTCTCCATTATAATCGTACATTCTAGGATAACAAATGAAAACCAAGACAATCAACTTGTGTTAGAGGGATGTAGAAGCCTGTTAGAGGAAATCTTTCAGCAAAGTGATACACTAACCGGGATCTATCAACATTGACTGCTATCTACATTCTACAGTAGTTAACAACAGAGGACCTCCTAGATGCAGACCTCCAAAGGAAATTCATTCAAAACTTTGTTTCAACGTGATATGATTTCTTTTCAGACAATATCCAGTCCTCCAAATAAGCTTCTTTCAAACCACATTGAGGCATTGCCTCCATTCGTGCTAATAATGTATCAATTTGAATTCAGTAAGATGCAACAAAGACAAACCATTACCCAATTTGGACGCACTGGGTTTCACTGCCAGTGTCAAACCAAGAAAACAATCATCTGGTGGAGTGCAAAAGTCCCATAGCTTCAACTCAAGATTTGATGTAGGTCCTGTATAGCAATCAGAAAGAACGTGTTTTTACTAAGAACAAGGTTTGGAGAATAATAAATAATGCAGTACAATCTCCTCACCAATGCTATTTAGCTTCAGCTGAAGAGGATCCCATATTGGCCGAGGAATCCTCGTGCCAACCTATTTATTGGCACTTGTTAAAAATATCAATCAAAAAAGTAACAAAGAAAACTATGGACAAACTTGAGATCACATATTACATGGAAAAAAGGATGTAGCAAGCATTGGTCTGCAGTTGGCCTCCTTAGTGGGTCCCAGGAACAAAGTTGCTGAGCAAAATCAAGAAAGAAACAAAGTATAGAAACATACCAAAGTTTGTTTTATTCATAAAAATAAGGGAAATTCAAACAAGTAAAAAACAAGGATATTGAACATAAAGCACCCACCTTGATCAGATCTATAGCTTCCAAGCTTGCATTGGGAATGATGTCTGACAAATTGGCAGGCATAATCTACCAAAAACACAGGGGGAAAAAATCATTAACTATTGTGGGGGGTGAGGCATAGGAGAATGATAGAAAAGCAATCTGTTCAAACACGAAATTACCTCTGAATAACTAATCCCAATAAGTAGTGTGATGTTCTTTGCTTCAGGAAAGGTAGTCCAATCAGGTGTACCAAGAACACGGCATATCTTGTACCACTGATCTATTTCACTGGCCATAAAACAAATGAGAACTATATAAGATGTAGTAGGACAACATTTCTCCACTAGTTTTAGCTCAATATATAAAACATGATTAATCAGAATTTGCAATTTAAATCCAACGTAGAACGGTAATTCAGCACAATGCATTTCCAAGGTAGTACACAGCTAAGGATTTCTTTCGTTGATAATGACTCTGATCAAATCACATAAAACAAAACATTCTATCTAGGTTGTCATCATTACCTTGCTACTAAATATATGCACTGGCCATTCTAACAGCAGCTATATAGGCTTAATGGTTAACACTAAAACAATTGGCGTCGGTCATAGAGTTAGATTACCTTTCACCAGGAAAAATGGGACACGTAGTGAAAAGCTCAGCTAGTACAGCACCAACAGCCCACATGTCTGTTTATAAATCAAATTGTCAATCAGCAGTCAACTAAGAATACATAACAAGAGTACATTATGCTAAATCCAATGAATTCATATAAAAGCAACTAGAGTTCAATCCATCAAACTCACAGGAGATATTATTTCCCATCTCTATTGTAGCACTAGGTCAATTTTTTAAGAAAAGATTCAATCTCATAAGCTGTACATTTCCAATTCCACAATGTTTTTTTCCATTATTCCTTGGCTTTGACAAACTCATTGTTCACCAAAAGATATACGGATTTGCATCTCCATCACTATCAAGTGAACATAAAAAATCATCATGACCAGTCCACTGAATCATCACGCCATGGTAGTTCCAAGCTCCAAACTCTCTAAAAGTAAAAACTAAATATATATAATTTGGTCAAGATAGCCAACCATAATAGTAATCCAAAACACTAAATAACCAGTATAATAACAGCCATTACACAAAATGAACCCCCAGCTATAACTGGAAACTCTCAATGCAGAATACAATAATAGCCAGACTCTATGTTATGAAAATATATCATTCCTCGGGGCGTATGCAGCAATAAGATAGTTTTTACATGTCATAGCAAAAAGCCCACTCACAAGACAGAACCCATAAGTTCAGCACGCCATGCAGAAAAGTACTGAGGTTAGGGATAAGTGGAACAAGCTCAACATGAATGGATAGTGCTTAAACGAGGAACTGAACCATTCCTAATGCCAGCCACATATAGGTAATGTAAAAATAGCACTCCAGCAGTTTCTTTAACATTAACAAGAGCATATTACATACCAATAGCAGGAGTGTATTTTGAGGACTGCAACAAGACTTCTGGTGCTCGATACCTTACACAAGTGTATGATTTCAAGTTGATGATAAGTTACTAAAGAAAGAAGCTAAAGTAACTGAATAATAAGAGCAATCACATGCACGCTCAAAGCTGTTAAGCATTGTTTGAGTTTTATAATAAAAATGGTGTAAACTTGAAATCACTTACCACCGAGTGGAAACATAATCAGTATATGGTGGTATTGATGACAATTCTCTAGCCAGCCCAAAGTCAGCAATTTTAATGACATCATTTGTCACCAGCAAATTCTCTTGGAAGACAAAGAATGAACAATTATTTATCCTCAAAAGAATCTACCACAATGAATAGACAAATACTTCTAGCCATAATATAGGAACAAGCTGCCAAGCACTGAGGCAAAATCTATACCAGGTTTTAAGTCGCGGTGAAAATATCCATTTTTGTGCATGTGTGACAGTCCTTGCAGCACCTGAGACATAAAGGCTCTAATCTCATCTTCTGAAAAGGGCTCTTGTCGTCCTTTCATTAATTGGTACAGATTATACTCCTGGAGAGGTAAATATCAGATTCAAGCAGAAGAAGGTAAAAGACTCATGGTTGGAGGTACTTTTTAACAGGTTCGACAATTCAGAGCAAAATAGTAACAGCCAAGGAAAGGTCATAAGGTAAAGAAAATTTGCATGACTACGAGTAGTCATGAGGGTCCTTTCCATCACAAATAATACACAACGACATAATTATAATGAAACTATATATACACATATGTACACACACACACACACGCACTATAAAGATCTTAAATAAATAGAATGCAGGGGTTTCTTTTCAAACTAGTCAGAAAAAGGTCAAGAAAAAACTTCCACCCTTTTCTCAAAATACTACCTAAAGAACAAATATAACACAAATGACGTGACACAATTAGGTTATTTTACCTATGGAACAAGATTGCAGCTTTCAACTTGTTAAAGGAAATCCACCACTCTTAAGATTCAATGTGTTACTGATAATTAACACAATGCATAAGGCATTCAAGACAAAAGACCACAACATTGTAGGAGTTGATGGAGAAAACTACATTAAAGTTGTCATCGAATTGTTAATCACCTTGTTATAGAAGGAGGGGCAACTTCACTATTATATCCTCAATACGCCCTCATAGTGGCCAGGCTCTGCTCCATAACAACATTCAAACACATGCAATGTTTCTAATTATCAGGTGGGCGGGAAGGCTCGAACGCAGGAATACGGTGTTAACTTATTCACCACCAACTCGTCTTAGAGAAAAGGTAACTTCATCCACGTGCTCACCAGAAGTCTCAGAATATGTCTAAAGATCAAATCTTAACAGAATATTATATGCCTTTGCTCCATGTTAAGTCCATTATCATTACCAAACATAAAAAACCAAGCCAAATAAATCTAATTTACGCCATCACATAAAGAGAATGAAAAATAAGGAAAAAGGTAAGATCCTACCATGTAGTCAAATATGAAGAAAAGCTCGTTATTTTCCCTGACAATCTCCTTCAACTTTATGATGTTAGGGTGATTCAATTTACGGAGGGACTGCCAACACAAAAGAAAGAGAACATGTTAAACTGCATGGTTCACATGTTTATTAGGCATGTAGTGCTTGATCAAAAAAGAGAACTTGTACGATTAATTGAGACCCGAGTAAAAAAAGTGAAACACACCATTTCAAGGATGGCAAAATCGCATACCTTAACTTCTCGTAGATTAATGCACTCTTCCCAGGAGTAGAATTTTCTCTTCATTTTCTTCACGGCAACCTGTGATTAATCTAATCAATCCTCAAATACTTCCAAGCCACAATCCGCACATTGGATCAGTTTATTCTCAACCATTAGTTCAAAAGACAGATGAATAGGCCCTCTATAGGAACATGAAATTGCTCACGATCAGAAACTGAAAGAACAAGAATTTAGCCCAACACAAGGGGAAAAAGCACATGAAAAAAGAGCCACAAATGTTATTTTCAGGTACAACAGTTCCAGTGACATCCAATGGGTCACCTCTTTTTGGAAAGAGGAAATCAGAAAATACCACCACATCATTAATCTTGCACCCAGTCTTTTATCATATAGTCGAGTAAATTGTTCTCCAATGTGTGAGTTCGTAGCCAGACATGGGCAGTAGTTTCCTAATTTTTCATTTAGACACAAATAACACAACACTTTTGTTCTTAATATTTGAGGTAAACATACCATTAAGCTATTACAAGTGCATAAGGCATACGATTGGTAAACAAGATTCAAGATTAGGCAAACATACCCTGAAGAATACCTTAAAAGGCAACTGACCACGGAAGTTCAGCAATAGTAAGAAACGAGAAGCACAGAGAGAGAGACAGAAGACGGGACAAAAGCGAGGAATAAACATTATACCATCTCTATACCAATCTCTTCTCATCTTCTTTTATTGCACCTAGTTGCACCATGAATAGCTTGTCATAGACTCATAGCTATAGATAAACAAAAATCTATAGCAGAACAACAGTAAGGTAATTGTGTTTGGTATAGATAATATTATTTTGTAAATTTATTCATCCTTTCATTGCTTCCAAACAAAATTTCGACGAGTCTCCACGACTTACACAAGAAAAGGTTGATGTGTTGTGCTGTATTCATAATTTCATGTATAAATAAAACTACAGCATTATAAACATAGAAGTCTGATTTGCACAGCAAAAAATTACTTACAATCTCAGATGTTTCCATATTGATTGCTCTATATACACTGCCACAAGTACCATCTCCAAGCTCCTCCAAAACTTTATATCTGAAAGAACCATGAACCAGAATAAACAAACACAAGGATCAGGACAATAAACAAAGCTAACAACATAAAGAAGTTAAAGCAAGGACAAGAAACTCACCTGTCCATAATAAGAATTGCGGTAAGCAACAAGTAAAGTTCGTTCAATGGACTTGCAACCTCCAAACAGAACTTTCTACACTGGCAACACAGTGTTTTTCGTTTCCTTGTAGATGTATTTCAGGGCTAAGATATGGCATAAAATACAAGATATGGCCAAAAACCCACTGCTCGTTGATGAAGAGGTTAATCAGCAACCAAACAGTTAGCAACATGCTTCAATGCAGCCTTTACAAGCTGCAATTATCTGGTATCATCTAAAAGTGCCTCCTGTGATCTATAAAACCTCCTGTGCAACTTCAACAAACGAACCCCAAACATTAATTCATATATTGAGAGAAACTGTGGGAAAGAAAATATTTATAAACTACCAGAGTTTAAATAAGTGTTCTGTGATGTGCACATTGCCAATATAAAATCTGATTACAGAGGCGATTAAAACCAATCTTTAAATTCCCAAAATAAGGCTCATCAGTCTAGACACTAGGAATAAAAATTCAAAATTGGATGCGTACACACAGCCAGCAATTATCTTCTTGACCCTTGTAAGCATCCATTATCCCCTTCGAACGAAAGTTCATCCAAACAAAGATCGACTAGGTATCAACAATCGTGGTTGAATCAAAACGCGCACATACAAAAACAAGCATTAAAATCTAAAACAGTCCTAATGCAATTCAAATTCCAGATATATACTGATTACCAGTGTGTATAATCAAACCCTAAACTCACAATTCATAACTACAGAAAAGATTAAAGAGGTTAAACTCACCTTCGATGAAATAATAAAGATGCTATCTGGAAACAAAGAAGTAGGGACTAATTAAGAAAGAAAGAGTTGTGGAGAGAGATGAATATTCGGATCAGAGCGATTCGTTCATATCAAGGGACTGTTTTAGAGAGAGAAAGTAGAGAGAGAATCTGGTTACTGGTTTTGGCGTGTGCCAGTGGGATCCGCTGAAGAAACGAAGGAGAAGAAACCATAGAATTTAAAAGGTAAATTACACCATGTTCTATTAACATAGACAGCGTAGGGCATGTTATACAAATTTTAAAGTTGTGTTTTTACCCAATTTTTATTTATTTTGATATTTTTACAATTATTTTTTAGTATTAATTTACTTTTTTATTTCTTTTTAAGTTAAAACATATACTCTTAATTTGATAGATTTAAATTCGTAGTAATAAATTTGACTTTGATTATGAAATTAAATGTGGTAAAAAAATGTTAACTAAGATCTACCGGAATGATACTATTTCACTTGAACATATAATCAAAAATGAAACATATACTCTAAAATATTTGATAATCCACCAAAATGTTACTGTACGTAATGATTCAATGAAATATTTAATATTACTAGAATATATGTTTTTGATATTTTCGGATTTTGATAAATACACGAGCACGTATACGAGTGAACTTGTTTGCCTATTTGAAAAAAACTTAATAATATCTATGTAAGCTTTACCTCATTTAATTAATAAATTTTTCTTTACTTTTCAATTTGGTAATAGTATTTTTATTTTTAATTATTATAAAACTAAAAAAGTAGATAAATTAAAATATATCCAAAAGTAAACGGAGCCAAGTTATAGGAATAACATCCTTCGTGGTAGGGACGGGGAAGAGCCCGTGGTCCCGAAGGAACAATATCCCGAAAAAAAAGGAACAAATATTTGTTTTGTTGAAATACCGAAATATCCCCCAATAGTTATGTATTTTTGCACAGAAGTACTATTCACAAGGAAATTTATAGAAAATCGTATGGGAATCATATGGCTGGGGTTTTCTTGTGTCTTGAAAAATTTTCACCCCTCACCCTTCTCCTCTTTTTCTCTCAAAAGTTAGCAAGTAATTTTTTTAAATGTTTTATTATGTTTATATATTTATTTTAATTTTGTTAACTTTCTGTTAAATATTTAAAATTATTAATTTATCTCTTAAATTATTTAAAAATATTCACATTTATCACATGCTCTAATACATCTAACTTTGAAAAAAATAATTGACCATCATCGGTCATTCAAACCCTTTTTATTCTTGCTTTCTGAATTTTATTCTCAGAAAAATACTAAAAATTTATCGTTGAATAAAAAAATTATTTTGGGATTAATCGTGAGCTCAAATTTTTTTAATAAAAAATTATTGAATTATGGTAAGGTATTTTGTTGATTTATATTTTGTTGTTATTTTTTTTGTTGATTTATAAAAAAAAATTAAAAATATTTTAAATCATCCAAAAAAATTCACATTCATCACATGTCTCAATGCGGCTAATTTTGGAGAAAAAAATAACCGGTACTGCTTATTTGAATCCCTTTCGGTCGTGCTTTTCAAATTTTATTTTCGAAAAAATACTAAAAATTTACCATAGACTTAAAAAATTATTTCGTAATTAACCGTGAACTCAAAATATTTTGATAAATACAAATATCTTACCATAATTTTGAAATATTCCGAGCCTACGGTAAGGTATTTGATAAAAATTAACTAAAAATTATTTTTGATAGATGGTTGATTTATAAAAATTATTTTGTTATAAGATTGAATTATGGTAAGGTATTTGATAAAAAAAATATAAATACAAAATATTTTGATATATGGTTGATTTATATTTTGTTGTTATTTGTTGATTTATTCTTTGGATTAATAAAAATATTTCTATAATTCAACAACCTTTTATCCAAATATAATTTCGAGCTCACGGTTAATACTGATATAATTTTTAAGTCAACGTTAAAGTTTTAATATTTTTTTGAAAATAAAATTCAGAAAGTACGATCAAAAGGGGTTTGAATGAGCGATGTCATTAATTTTTTTCTCTCCAAAATTGGGCACGTTAGAACATGTGATGAATGTGAATATTTTTGGATGATTTAAGATATTTTTAAATTTGTTTTATAAATTTAAAAAAAACAACAATAAAATATAAATTAACAAAATATCTTACCATAATTCAAAAAAAAATTATTAAAAAATTCCAAGCTCACAGTTAGTCCCAAATAATTTTTTTAGTCAACGGTAAATTTTTAATATTTTTTCGAGAATAAAATTAGAAAAATACAAACAAAAGGGATTTGAATAAGCGATGTCGATTAATTATTTTTTTTCAAAATTAGGTGCATTAGGACATGTAATGAATGTGAATATTTTTGAATGAATTAAGAGATAGATTAATAATTTTAAGTATTTGATGCAAAGTTAAAAAAATTAAAATAAATAAATAAAGATAAAAAAATATTTAAAAAAATTACTTTGCTAAACTTTTGGGGTAAAAAGAGAAAGAGAGAAGAAGGGGTGAGGGGTGGAAATTTTCGAAGGTAAAGAAAAACCTCAGCCATGTGATCCATATGCGATTCTCTATAGATTTTCTTGCGAATAACAATTTTGATTTTCGCATAAGCCTGATAGTTATTTTCATGTGAGATGTGTTAATTTTTCATTATTAATATTTTTGTTTTTATTGTCATCGTATTCGTGTTTTGTTTTTTAATTAATTATTCATTTTGACAAAATAAATTAAAAAAGTAAAATATATATGGTCAAAAAAACGAAAAAAGTTAAAAAATGATAGTTTTCACAATTTTTTGTCTTTAGTATCATCTCATTTATACTTTTTAAAATTTTCGTCTATATTTTTTATTTTTTCTAAATCCTCTCGTCGAGACAAAGGAGGAAAAATTTTGACGAAAAAATATTGCACTCCACAAAACATCAAATTCCCACGACTATTTCACTCACTATTCGAGCTTCAATAGAAAGAATGCACGGCCATTGCATCCATGAAACGTCAATTTTCCAAGCTTTTTTAAAAAAAAAATAGTTTGAAAGTTTGATTTCCTTATTATGGCGAGCAATTTAAAGTTATGATTAAATCATAACCCTCGAATTTAAGCCAGATAAAAACTTACGCGGTTTATGAAGTTAAGACCCTAATTTAAATTTCAAATTTATTTTATATCTATTTGCTTAAAACAACTTATTTAACCAAATAATTTAAAACTATGTCCAAACTTAAAAAGCTACATTAAACATGTTTATTCGGAATTATAAAATCAATTCAATATTCATGAAAAAAAGCTACGTTAAACTATGTCCAAGCTTAAAAAATAATATTCTTATAAAACTTTGTATTTTTTGCAGGACAAATTAGAGATATTTTCATAATTTTTTTGCTTAGTGAACACATAAATAATATAAATATATATATTATCGTGTTTTTTTAATAACTGAAAGAAAAAATATATGAGCAATAACTTCTGTGGATGATTAACCTGGATCCTTTACTTAAAAGTGAACAATTATAGTCAACTTAGCTAACCCCAGTTGTTCCATCATATGACTCATGAATTTGACCCCAAATTGCAATATTTTATAAGAAAAATGGCATTATTTGCCCATTAGCGAAATTGGGATAAAGTTAGAAAAAAAAACCCCACTTTATGAGGAACAAAGATATCTTTGGATCTAGTGGCATGCCTATCTGACCATAGAGATATACATTAGCTTATAAATGACTACAACAACATAACTCCTATCTGAGTTATGGTATCAAATTTTTTTTAAAAATTTAACATAAGTTGTTTCGGACTTGATAGAAATTATGTTACAGTTTATTTTGTCAAACAAAATTCTGAATTTGAAGTTTTAATAGTTGCGATTGACTGATACTAATGGTAGAAGAAGTACCACCGTAATAGTTTCAAAAGCAAAGGAAATCAGAGTAATTTCTCAAATTACAAGAAGTTAATGTATTTGTCATAAACCTTAGGGGAGGTCAGTATAATTTACATCAATTAATGAGGAACAAAGATGTCTTTAGGATCTAGTGACATGGCAATCTGAACATAGAGATATACATGGGCTCATAAAAGACTACAGTGAGCTGGACCTCATCACTTGCATGAATCCACATCCACAGCTTTGGATTTCTCAGCACTAACTTTTGGGTGTACCCAAAAATCAAAAGATTTCTCAGCATAATCTAGTGCCATTGGATGTAACAATTCAGTTGTTATCTAGATACAAGAAAGCAGACGTACAAGGGTCCCCATGCTTTTTGTAAAAATGTTCAGAAAACCTCTATCCTCTTTTCTTTTGGTTGGCCAAATATCCAAATCACCAGACCAGATGGGTCAAGGTCCAAAGGCAAAGTCTGTTCCACACACTGACTAGCCACTACATAAACAAGTTTCAAATGATCCAAAAAGACAAAAAACTACTATTTTCGCTTTTTTGACTACATAAATTTATCGAGTATATATGGAATAACTAACTTTTTCCCCTAGGAAAAAAAAATATCATCATGCCTTGTAGGTACATTGATCATATTCCGAAAGGGAGTACTACTAATCAACTATTGATGAGTATCAAGCCAATCTTAAATTCCTTGTGGAATCTTGTCCAGACGAGAAAAAAGTTTTGGTGAATGAAAATCAATCACAAATAAATACCTATAGAATAGTCCGAATCGAGTCTGTACTTTGGTGGGCACCGGACAGCACAGCAAGAAGCTTTTCATCAAGAAATCAGTTACTTAAAATTCCACAAGAGCCTTGTGAGGAGAGCCTGTTGCCTTAATTCAGAACCTGGTTGATCTTTGAGCACACCGCTGCTTGCTGGAAGCCTGGGATCGAGCATCTCTTGCAACAAAATCTCCTTAAAAAGTCTGCACAACGGAGATGGCTTAAATTTGAATGCAGGCTTTGTTCCCTTCTACCTTCCAGAGAAAATTACTAAACAGAGATGAAATAGGAGGACAATTACCACACAAAACAACAACTAAAAGGGCAAGTTATTTCTACAGCCAGTGGGTTACTGAAATTTTACGAAATCCCTTTGATTGATGCATTAAGAATACTAAGACGAATTTTGTTACCATACCAGAGGCATTATGCGACTACTTTGATCTATTGTTGTTACTTATTGGCCACTATTCTTGGCCGTTATATTTGATATTTCTTTTGTACTAAAAATAGCATTCAGCCATTTTCTTCTTCTGTCAAGCATTCTGTTGCATTTCGAACTTCCACGTCGTTGAGACCTAGAAGAAAAGTAATGGAATAACTGAAATGAATAGATGAATGATGCTGGTGTTATGGGCTTTCCAGAACTCTAACTTTCATCATCATCTAGGAGGGAGAAAAAGAAGTTCAAATTGAACATACCTCTCAGGATCATGCCTATTCAGTTGATAGGATAAGATACCAGGTGTCAAAATGCTTGTGTCTGTAAATTGAAAATATTGAAAGAACATGAGATATACATTCAATAGTAGAATCAGTGTCAACCAACCAAGTTGCACCACAACCAGAGAGAAGAGTTTAGTCACCTCTTAACCATTTGGGGAAGCCTAGAAGTCGCAGTTCTTGTATTTGCCACAAGCAAGTGCTCAAGAAACCATTCAAGTTCTACTGTGGGCACAAAGAAGCATTCAGTCAACCCTGCACCATCTTAGAAAGTCTAGCATATTGCTATTCTTGTATTTGTATCAACAACTGCTCCCAAAACCAAACTAACAAGAATCTATATGTCAGCTGTGTTGCAGTTCGGTTTGTTGCGTTCCGCTTCATATTCCAGCTTTCCAGAAGTCGAAAGCAAAGTGAGATCTTCTTGGCTTGTAAAATCCCTGAAGTCCCACAACAAAATATTTAATATGGACTTAATGGAGTCTATGCTTGGATCACTAAACAATCCACATTTTCGTAATGATCTGAATCTGCCGCACAACATGCTTGATTTTTTTGTACCAAGAAAAAAAGAGTACACCTTAGATAATTGGTCTCCCATTCTGATGCATTTGCTCAACTAGTTTTAGAAGCTCGAGGAATTCACCGGGTTCATCTTCTTTCACTAAGAATTCAATATAGGGTGATACTGCCGCTTTTTCCTCAATATTAGCATATCTGAAGAGATCAGAAACCAGTCTTTGAGCTTCTTGAACCTTCCCTTCATTGCGAAGAGCAAGTATCAAAGAACAGTAACATTGTATAGATGGAATTAAACCATTGTCGAGAATTAGGTTCATGAACTCAAGACAGTAATCAAAATTCTTATCCTCAAGGAAATGCTCAACGATCAAAGAACAGATAGATTTGTCAGGAACAAGACCACGTCCCACCATAGATTGGACAACGTGACCTGCTTCTGACATTCTTCCCACTTTGCATAAACCCATAGCTAATAAGTTATGTAACTCCATCGTCGAGCCCACACGTTCCTTGATCTTATCTAGAAGTTGAAAAGCATTGCCAATATCCATTTCTCTGAAAGCAGACTCGACAAAATAATCATCATCGTTCTCCCTTATAAGTGAGGGCTTAGAACCTACATCACGGAAAGAGCTTAGAGCTCCTTCATTGTTGTCTGACGTGACAACCCCTGCAAGCAGTGCATAGTAGATACGATTATTAGGTTGAATCCCATTTCTAACCATTGCACTCACTATGTTAATCGCACAATCCAACCTACCAGCTTTAACATGTGCTTGTACCAGTACAGTGTATGTAATGTGGTTTGGAGATAGTCCTAAAAGAGGCATCTTGACGAGAAAAGCATGTGCTTCCTCTACTCTCCCTAGTTGGCAAAGGCCATGGATGACAACTGTATAGGTGTAAACATTTGGGAGACATCCGCCTTGTTTCATAAGTTCTAACATGTTTAAGGAATCCTTAGTACTACCTGCTCGACACAGTCCATCAATTAATATAGTGTAAGTCACTACAGAAGGAACTAACCCATGCTTAAACATCTTTCCCACCATTGCATTTGTTTCATTCAACCTAGTTTGCTTGCTGAGAACATCGAGGAATAAGTTGAATATATGAGGGCTTGTCAAATCGCTGCGATCAACCATTCTCTCAAAAAGCATAAATGCAGTTCCAACTTCCCCAGTCTTGCAATACCCATCAATAAGAGCAGTCAATGTTACCTCATCAGGTGATATTCCCTTCTTCATCATCAAACCCAAAACCCCATTTGCTTGCTCAGCTCTCCCTTGTTTGCAAAGCCCGTCAATTATTGTAGTAAAAGTCAAACCATCAGGTTCAAGACCGAGGGCTTCCACTGAATGTAATATATCAAATGCCATTCTAAGTTGCCCATCCTTGCAAAAACCATCAATCAGAATGTTGTAGGAAACTCTGTCAGGCAATAGTCCATTATCAATGACCCTCCTCAGTAGCAACATCGCTTTGTATGGCTTATTTACTGTACAAAGCCCTTCCATTAGCTCATTGTAGGTGCGAACATTAGGCCTGCAATTTCTCTTTTCCATCACACCAAGTAGCTCAAAAGCAGAGACGACACTCCCTTCCTTGCAGTAACCATTAATTAAAGCATTGTAGGTTATCGTGCCAGGAAACAACCTGTCATTTAACATCCTTCTGAACATCCCATTTGCCTCCTGAATCTTTCCTTCTCCACACAATCTATCTATCAGTACAGTATAAGTGTGAGCGTTGGGTTCACAGCCCTTCATAACCATCTCATCAAGCAATCCTAAAGCCTTATCAATCAATCCTATGTCGCAAAGAGATTTGATGAGGACAGTATAAGTACGCGTACTCGGCTGGCAACCCTTTTCACTCATTTCTTCCTTCAACCGAAACGCTTCCTCAATCTCACTGGCTTCACATAACCCATGAATGAGTATCGAGTATGTAACAACATTGGGGTTACATCCATCCTGATCAGACATTATGTCAAACACTCGGAAGGCCTCTTTGAGATCACCCATCCTGCAACTACCTAGCACAAAAGAGGTATAAATATGAACATCCAAATGAAACCCGACTCTTAAAATTCTTGATAACAACATCTCAGCAGCTTGAACAAACGCGTTCTTGCACAGGGCATTAATTATGCACTTGTAGTCAATTACGCTAACAACAAACCCATCATCTACCATTCTCCTATATACCAAAAATGACAATTGACCCATGCTCAATTTAGCTAAACACATCAATAGAGTGCTGTAACAAGGGTAATTAAGTCTAAACCCAATATCTAGCATATCATCAAGAGTACCCATCAACTTGAGAATCTCCTCCTCGCCATTACAACACTCTTTAACCAGGAAAACTATGGCTTTATGTGCAATAACAAATAAGCGACGAAGTACCATTAACTTCAACAGCTCGATTCGACTGTCCAAATGATAGCAATATGTGGATTGCTTACATACCCATTTGAAAAGCCGCACCCCGAGCTCAATGTCGGTGCTGTGCTGTGCAATTATCTTGGAAGCTACATGTGGAGGAATGTGAGAAACGAGTGATTTTAGGCGGTTGCTTTGCTCCCAATTGGGTTGGTTTATCAATGACGATATCTGGTAAACGGTATCGTCTAAGGAAGTTGGGACTGTTTGTTTAGGAGGAAACGGAAGAGAAGTAAATGAGAGCATGGCAGCAAGATGATGTTTCTGTACATGAGAAGGCTTGAAGCATGGCTTGAGAAGTTTGTTGGTGTGAATCAACATGCAGATACGCTTACACAGGCATATTTATGGGTATATACATGGAGGGGGAGAAAGAGGAAGAGCAGCGAGTTTACAAGTTGGAACAGAAGCGTGAAAGAAACTGTCGGAATTTGAACGAGCGCAAGCGGCGAACCAAATTGAGCCCTCATTCTTCGCTTGTTAGACCGCGTTTGGGCTTCTTTAATTTCATTGCACATTTCATATGCTTTGGCCAAACATTTTTTAGTATTGATCATAGAAATTAAGAAGTTAAAATTGTGAATGAACTTTAAAACAATTTTTCCAATTTTTTTTCTCAAATTCTTCTCACCAAGATAAATAGAAAATATACAAAATTTTGATTCAAATTAAACTAAAAATCTAACTAAAGAAAATCAAGAACTAATATTTTTATTTGAGTTGGTAGCTTACAGAAAGTCCCAACTTTTTCTTGAATAAGAGAAGGGTAACATAACATTAGTTTCAATTGAAAAAACTCAATTTGAAAAACAAAAGTGTTAAGACTATATAATCGTTAAATGCTTCAACTTGGCCATGGACGAGAGACTAGGCCAACTTACTCACTGACCAAGAATTCTTAAACCAATCCACCGAATTGTGGGGGAACCTCACTGCCGCTTCAATTGGGTTATGTCTGCTACACTTTCCATCATATTATCGAGTAAATATTTTTGGAATTTGTCCTATCGTCTGATCCATCCTAACCCTTGTTTGTCTTCTTGGAGCTCAAGAAACTGAGAAGCAGAAATGTAGAGAAACACGAAAAGCTAATGGGTTTTCAAGGCAATCCTACAGACAAAAAAAGATTGTAGAAAGATCTGCTTTCTGAGGAGGGACCAGAAGCAATGCCACTGGGACCTGAAGTCACTACTCTTCCTATGTTCCATAAGTACTTGTGCTCCTTAGAGCCTCTAGGCTGGAATATTTGAATCCCAAGTTATATCCCATTTTGCTTGCTCAGTTGCAAAATGGTAGGGCTCTTTCTGATAATGCAAAATTCTTGTCACTGCCAGATTCACCGTCTGCACTTTCTACATTCACTTCCGAAAATTGAAACAGAACTTCCAAAAATTGAAACAGAAAAAAATGAGTTGGAACTTTCCCGTCTGCTGTGCTGTTCAGCCTCACGGTTTCCGCAGCACAAAACATAACTACATACCATACATATTCACACAAAAAAAACTCAAGCAAGACTTGTGATTATACATGAGAATCAAACTCATATCAAAGTATAGTTTTATACAGAACAAATGATCAGCATAACACAGCCAAACCCACCAGATGACCAAGAACAACCAATTGCCTATCTTTTATTTGCACCAACCATGTCTACCGAATATGAAAAACCAGGCAGCAGAAGCCCACATCACCAAACGCCTGAATTTTATGCAGCACCGAGTAACTTGTATCATCGGTCACGAGCATACTTTCTTTGCAACCAGAATGATTCCCATTTTCAAGGCTCCACAATGATTTTCCCAGTGGCATGACCGTCAATGATCTTGGCCCAAGCATCTTCAGTCTTACTCAAAGGATGCTTTGAGTCTATAGCTGTCTTGAGCTTCCCTTCCTTCACCAACTGCACAAGACAATCAAGGTTCTTACCTCTTGGAATTACAAACAGCGGCACCAGCTGCTTCTTAGAGAATGTCAGTTTCTTCAAGGCAGAAGTCATCAAAGAACCAGCACTGGGAGTTATATCTATCACCTTCCCATTTGGGCTGAGATTAGGCTCGAAAGCAGAAAAGGGAATCCCCGTTGTACAGTGGATAACAACGTCGTATTTCTGGCCTGATGGGCTTTTCAGAGCAGCCCCATCGGGCGTTTTGTAGTCTACAACCTCATCGGCACCCAAAGCCTTCACAATTTCCAAGTTGCGCGCCCCACAAGTAGCTGTCACGTGGGTGTTTCCTAGCTTCGCGAGTTGAACTGCGTAGTGGCCCACTCCACCGGAGCCAGCCGTGATCAGAATGTTTTTCCTTGGGCCTGTTCCGTCGAGCTTGACCCCTGCTGACTGGGTAACGGCCTGGTGTGCCGTAAGGCCAGCTACTGGTAGGCCTGCACCTTCTGCCGCTGATACCGCAGGAGGCCTTGGAACAGTCAGACACTCTTTAGCCACAGCATACTCAGCTAGTCCACCTCCACTCTGTGATTCAGTCCAGGGAACATTCAAACACAAAGATAGACAACTATGAGGCATTTTGTAAGTCTCATATAGAAGGAAGGCGAAGGAAGGCATGGAAAAATGAGACTTACAAAAGGACTAAGCATGGCTACAACTTTGTCACCAGCTTTAAATTTCTTGACTCCAGATCCAACCTCCACTACTTCTCCTGCTATATCAGTTGCTGTTTCAACAGTAAGAAGGAAACAATCAGCCCTGAAACTAACTTCTAATTCTTCTAACCCATCAATCCAGAGACTTAGAATCATCAGTTTCACAGAGAAAAAAAACACATGCTGATTGGAAAATAGTCAAAAAAACAGTGACAATAATTATTCCTAAAGAAGAGAAACCGAATTTAATTATTGAATTCAGAATATGGTGCAAAGAACATACCGGGTATGTAAGGAAATTTGTTAGGAAAAAGTGGACGCAATAGCATCCCTTTTTGTATTTTCCAATCAACTGGATTTAAACTTGCTGCTTCCACTTTTAGCAAGACCTCGTCTTTTCTCAGGGCAGGAATAGGAACCTCCACGTGCTGATATTCTCGAACGCAATCAAATATAAGTGTCTCGAAAAGATAGATTCGGAGTTTAAATTAGTAGAAATGATCAAGAAGTTCTCCATTCCGATCCCGAGTATGTTCCTATTCACCGAATAAATGAGTATGCTTGGCTACTTAGGATATGTCCAACAGAATAGTTAAAAGTTCATTTCGAGCTTTTGTGCGCTTTGGATTAATTTTGACAGTCCTACTCATATTCATTTTATAAGCTTACTCATACAGTGTGACATCAAGAATTGTTAGCAAGAGGAATCGAATATGAGACTCTAAGGAATATCGAACTCCTAAATCTCCTAAACTTTGACCACCAACCCAATCTATTACTGTTCCAAGAACCACATTCTTAATCATACTACTCGAAAGATTTCTTCGAAATTTCCTACATATTTCTGCAACTATGCAAATATTTTGAGTGCTGGCCAATTATCAAGGTGCTTGATTCCAGCAAACTTCCGATAGAAATTTCAACCCATCTTTCAAAGTTATGGAACCGAATAATCTCAAAGTAATACAAATTGAAACACTCAGACAACCAAATTAGAAACAGGAAACCGGCATAAACTAATTGAATATATACCTTCAAACTGGCAGGTCCTCCTCCATAGCAGTCGTAGCTAACCGCTTGCATCAGCTTCCCCGCCATAAATGGCAGTTCCTGATGTTTAGAGAGAGAGAGAGAGAGAAGCAGAAGGAAGAAAACGAAGAATCTAGCAGCAGCGACAATCGGGGGGGATCTTGATCAGTCTTCGATGGAGTGTACAAAAAGGACGGAAATGGCTCCAATGCTTTGGTTGCAAATCAACTCCGTATCCCATAAACGGAAGGGAATCACCCAGAAAATAATCTATTGCAAGAACATAATATTTCTATTTATTCTTTAAAAGAGACGTCCCATTTGAAGCCGAAGTGAATTTTTCTTGATACCTCACAGCTGTAGATATAGACTATGCGACAAAAAACATAGTCTTAAACTATAAACTGAGACTACCTTGAGAAACAAGAAAACTTGACAGAATATACTAGGATTAATAAAATAAATGGGTTGGCCAAGTAAAATACGTCCCTCCGATGTTTTCGGGTCTTGATTCAAATTTTTTAATTAGACTGGAAACATTCTTTTATAGCAGAAAAACCATAATGTTCAGAAGAAACAAGAAAAGAGAACTTATTGCAGATAAACCATAACTTTCTTTCTCATTTGAGTTGGGTCTGAAGTCAGAACTCTTCATTTGTTTCATAGAACAGTCCATTTTAGAGGGTGAAAAAGGGTCTTCAATGCGGACCAAACTGATGAAGGTATTGCACGGCAGTCCGAGATAAAACAAAAAGAACTCAACCAGACTTTTTATTATACATGAGAATCGTGCACATTCACAGTATGCTTTTATACAAAACAAGCGACCCGTATTTGACAACTAACAAACCGAAACCTACCTGATGACCAAAGAATAACCTACTACGATCACGTCGTATGTATATAAAACACCAAAACGTAGAAGCACACGTCACCAAAAACCTGAACTTTACGTACAACCAAGTTCTAGTATCATCGATCACAAGTATAACTTAATGGTTTACGCACATACAAAAAAACCCGAATGATTCTATATACGATATTTTCAAGGCTCCACAATCACTTTCCCCGTGGCATGACCATCAAGAAGCTTCGCCCAAGCATCTTCAGCCTTACTTAAAGGATACTTTGAGTCTATAACTGTCTTAAGCTTTCCTTCCTTCACCAACTGCACAAGATGATCAAGGCTCTTACCTTTCGGAACTACAAATAGCGGCACCAGCTGCTTCTTAGAGAATGTCAGTTTCTTCCAGGCAAATGTCATAAAAGCACTCGGATTAGGAGCCAGATATATCACCTTCCCATTTGGGCTCAGATTAGGCTCGAAAGTCGAAAAGGGAATGCCTGTGGCACAGTGAAGAACAACATCATATTTCTGTCCTGATGGGCTTTTTAGAGCAGCCCCATCAGGCGTTTTGTAGTCCAGAACCTCGTCAGCCCCCAAGCCCTTCACGAAATCCAAATTGCGGGCCCCACATGTGGCCGTCACGTGCGTGTTTCCAAACTTAGCAAGTTGAACTGCATAGTGGCCTACGCCGCCGGAGGCAGCAGTGATGAGGAGATTTTTCCGTGGTCCACTTCTGTCGAGCTTGACCTCTGCCGTCTCGGTAAGGGCCTGGTAGGCCGTAACCCCTGCGATAGGTAGCCCTGCGCCTTCTGCTGCTGATACCTCAGCAGGCCTTGGAACTGTCAGATTCTCCTTGGCCACAGCAAATTCAGCCAGTCCACCTCCAGTCTGTGATTCAATCCAGGTAACATTCAAAATCAAACATAAAGAACAATGACTTCTTTGTTTCTTTGTGTTTGATTTCATTCTAACAGGATTTGTGGAAACGATTTTCAACAAGATATGTGGCAAGCCTTAACATCAGAAGTTGACAAAGATCAAATAGGAGACAAAAGTTGTGTAAACCAACAAACAAGATAAGCTTTATAACCAATTTAGCTCATGGTTCAAGTATAGCAAAGTGAGAAGCAGGAAAATAACCCTAGGTAAGGCGATTTTCCAAAAAGACCTGAGGTTATATAACTCTCTTTTGCCCTCTCTGGTAAAAGTTACAAGCTTCAAGGCAAACCACCTCGCCTATAGGCGAGCCTAAAAATGACTTCTATGAGATGTCAAGCTTCAAAATTGAAATTTATGAGATGACAATAGCATTTGTAAGGTGATGTTATAATCTCCTCATGAAACAAGCTGCGGATCATTCAAAGCTTTTTAACGAGAAGTTTGCAACTGTGGCTTAGCTATTGGTGAATAGAGACATAATAAATACAAGATAGGAAGGCGAACACATGGAAAAATGAGACTTACAGTAAGACCAAGCAGGGCTACAACTCTGTCACCAGCTTTAAAATTCTCGACTCCAGATCCAACCTCCACTACTTCTCCTGCTACATCAGTAGCTGTTCCAAGTTCATTAAACTGTAAGACAGGTCCTTCAAGTGTAAGGCTCATATCACAAACAAAACATAATAAAGTCAGTGGGAAAGGGAGTTTCAATGACATATAACCAACTTAACAGGAAAACAAAACTATCCAACATTCACCTGACATTAATATTACATAAAGGAGAGAACTTTCAGATAATTTTTTAACTCAC
>JABCMJ010022869.1:0-39981 GCA_014822125.1 Arbutus unedo | reverse complement strand
CTAAGAAAAACCATAACTTACCCCAAGTATTTCGTATGAAACTGTTGTAAGAAATATTTCAAATAATCAACACCTTGCCAATCATCCCCATTAATGATGACATCATCCCCGCACAATCAATAGAATTTCCCCCAGGTCTGATGATAGATAGAAGGCAGAGTGATCAGAATGAGAGCAACGCATACCAAATTGTAACACAACATACTAAATTTTTCAAACCAAGCTCGAGGTGATTGCTTTAAACTATAAAGACCCTTGCGGAGCCCACACACTGGAGAACCCTCCTACTAAGCAACAGACCCTAGAGGTTACTCCATATACACCTCCTCTAACAGATCGCCATGTAAGAAAGCATTATTTTTTACATCCAATTAATGCAAGGGGCAGGCTAAGAGTAGAAGCAAGAGAGATAAGAATCTGGACGGAGTCAATCTTGGCCACAAGAGAGAAAACCGCAACATAGTCAACACCATATATCTGAGTATAGCCTTTGACCACAAGGCAAGCCTTATATATCAACAGAGCCATCCGGATGATAACCCAATGACATCGGACAATATACTTTCCCTGCGAAAGAAGAACCAACCCCCAAGTGCCATTGTCATGGAGAGCAGGCATTTCAGCCTCCATAGTTGTCGCGACCTTCACAACGTCTGGCTTTGTCGGGTTCACCCAGTCTATCTTAGTTGATAGTTTGATACCTTTTTATCGTGGCATTGTCATTCTAGTGTAGGTGTCTTGCAGCAGCGGCTATGATGCCAGTCTGAGCGTGATCATCCTCTGGATTGCTGAGTGGACCTAGGTCCTAAGTCCGTTCATCTCCTCTTGGACAGTGAGGATGATTTGATCCTTCTCGTTCATGTAGGCCCGTAAGTGAGGATCTAGGGTGGTGGCATCAAGAGATGGAAGAGGGTCTCGAGACCCATTAGCTATGTGCTGACGATCCACCACATCTTTGTCGGGAGCAGTGATGGTGCAACTAGTGTTGTTGCCATGGGGAGTAGCCATAGGTGGCCAAAGGGAGGTTAGAAAATCTGGATGTGAAAGAAGGTGCGGAAGACGAGGTGAAAAGCTCCCACTATGGTCGCCAATTGTGGAGTCCTTTAACCGAACATCGTCTGGGTCAAGCTTCGATCCAAGAGTCTTCTAGTTTCCCTGGTACTACAAAGCCATAACCAATTTGTGCTCACTGGCCGGTGTCAACCTGAAAACACTCTGATGCTAAGTTAATAAGTGAAATTAAAACCCAAAGAAAAGTAGTGTAAAATGGGTAAAGAGAATGTACCGTACTTTTTGCCTGAATCTACCTTTTATACATGAACCAAGCTTGGGCTCCAAGTGCAGAGCACATTCCCCAATGACATTAGAAATAACCTTCTCTACCCTGGCATCGTGCGTGACGTACCGAGGTGGTCGAGCCACCTCGCATCCAGGTGGACACGGATCAGGGCCACATTGCTCGGGTTGACTTGTTGGGTCTTGAGTCGGCCCGGTCCACACGACACGCGGCAATAAGTTGGGTTGGTCGCGCAATGTCTTGTGTGCCATGTTGGGCTCCGGTCCGACCCATGAGGCTACTAAGCTATTGGCTTAACCCATGGTGTAGCCCAACTCCTTATGCCTACTTGACCCACTACACCTCCATTTTAAGACTTGAAGGGTCCCACCCTTAGGTATACACCGGTATCCGATTTGCGCACCCGCGTCCATGCAACGTACCTCACAATCTTCAAGAGGTCAGTGTAACTGGATCAGTTATTTTCAATTTCATCTGCTATATTGCAACTCATTAAGGTCTCATACACATCATGCTACAAGATGTAGATTGGTTTTGATCTTTGGAGATTAACTTTGAGCGTCCTTGCCTCTTGGCAACCCCAAGTCTAATCACTAGATTGCATCATCAATCGGGAAATATTTTACAATCAGGGCAGTTAATGCTTGAATGAGAAGTGTTATCAGACTGCCAATGAAGAACATGGTAGATCAATCCAATATGAATCTAAAATCTAGTCTAATCCAAGATCAGATACAATAAGGTTGCGTCCTTGATCCTTTCAGTAAGACAACAAAAATAAGGAAACATGATCGAATAGAGTTTGACTAAAATTTATTTTCTTTGTACAGGCCATTGTACAGCGTAGAAAGCCCACACGTGTTTCATATCTCCATGGCCAGTAGCTTTATTTATCACTTGGTTAAATTTTGTGTGAATTTACTTCAAAGAATTTCAACTATATAAAGAAAGCAGGCGGTGTAAGAGGTAAAGACTAGAGTCACTATACAGCTTGCCATATAACTTCCTAGCATTCGAATTCTGATTTACTGACATGGATATTGGAGGTTCTCATCTCTTTTGATTAATTACTGTTCAAACCAATATGTTCTGGCTCCTGAAGTGTAGAGTCCAGCTTCATTGTCACGAAGTTGGACCATTATTTAGCCATATGGTAACTGAATTAACATTTTGAATAATATCTCAACCCATCAAGCCTGAGCTAAATACTGAATAAACCATTTGTCAACACTTAGATTAAGTACCAGACTTAACTACTGTGAAGTGTGAAGTGAATCCTCGTCAGCAGCTCTCTTATTTTGTAGTTTTTTTCCCCCTTCCCAGTAACTATGAAGAACAATACAGATTTAAGAGTACAAAACCTTAAACATGGAAGATCTTGTAGAAGCTCTTTATCTTACTATGACTCCCCTTTAGTTCTATTGATATGTTATTTGAGAAGACTCAAAGTTCAGTCTCTTAGTGGGGAATGCAACCTAAGCATTGGGATAAATCACTCCCAAAAAAATGACCCTAATAGTTGAGTCTCTTATTGAGAAGACTTGAAGTTCAGTCCCCAAAACGACCCTAATAGTGATAGCGGCGGTAGAACCAACAACTAAAATACAATGATGAAAATAAAATAATCGACAATCTCCCTTCCTTGAACTCCACAAAGGAAAATAAAATCATCCACTTTCAGTGTGATTTTGTTTTTCCATGTCTATTGCCGTGATTTTTGGGGCATCAAACTATTTTTATGTTCGTTATCTTCCGCTCTCCTTGCATAGGTTGGGGAAGGGCCGGGTGGATTACCGTTTGGAGCTAAGTCGAAGATCTCAGTGGTCTTGTGATAAACTCCAATTGCAGTTTACATTAAGGAGACTAAATTTCTTAGATTTAAGAAAGGGCATTCTTCAGACACAAGGGTGTTGTTCAGACACTTTACTAGGGCATTCTTCAGATTAAATTACTATGCAAACAGCTGGATTTTAATAACAAAACAATATAGCCCCCTTCATAGATAAACACATATTCAACTTGCAAATCTATATTGTATGGAAACTGCAGAGAAACTGGTGTATGCACCAAGGGGATAGAAACTGAGGCACATATAATTAACTTGAATGGTAGAGCAACAAAATTGATTCTTATGGCATTCGGCTAAAATGTTTTACTTGGATCAAGGGATTTATGGAGGGGAAGGAAAGATAAAGGAAGAGAAGAATGAAAAAGGCTGCATTTCCTTGGTTACCACATCATTTTCTTTTCCCTTACAAATAGTATTGATCCAAATAAAGCTTCTTATTTTGACATGGGACATGCCTAGGACAGGGTACGGATCTAAAATATTAAAATGAAAAGGAGAACTTAAGATCAAACAGTACCCTAGGAGACAAAATAAACAAATCCAAAGTTAAACAGGATCAACTTCCAATGGTGTATCATATAACTAACTTTCCGCATCAGGGAAAAAAATCCACTTCGTACAAAAATAAAAATAATTAAATTATTTAACTCCACAACATTTCTGTTCCCTGCTTATTACCTGACGATCAAAACAGTTTCAAATTAATCAAACCTCCCATCATGGTCTTTCAAATGCAGAAAAAAGATTTTGTTTAAAAAACACAAGGTAGATCTAATTAACCCCATTTGAACAAAAAGGAAAAAAATCCCATCATCCACTGCGTGCTGAAACTTCAAAACAGAGAGGAAATAAAACAAAAGTGGGTCTGGAAACCAAAGATGGGTGTTCGAATAACAAAAAAGAAACGAACCCAAACACTCCGATCACCCAATGCCAGAAAAAATGGTATCAAATGAAATGTGGATCGAATGAACAAGAAATGAAAAGAAGACGAAGAGGGATCAGAAGATTGAAAACCTGACAGAGGAGAGAAGCAGAAGTTTAGAGTAGGTGGGGTGGCCATGGATCACTCTGTTGATGTATGAGAAAAACGTCATGTGTTACTTGGCCTCAATTCTGGAAGAGCTCCTCAGACCGAGTCTATGAAACGTAAATGGAGATGTAGGAAGTTTGTTTCGTGTGAATCTGTAGACTTTTTGGTTCGGAGTGAGATGATAGATGGATACTTCTGCTCCTAGGACGCGGAAGTAACACGTGGCAAGCTTTGTTTGCGTCCATGCTTTAAGGGATTACTATATTTTACTTGAGTTTATGGGTTTTTTTTTTCAAAAAAACAAAACGAAATTAAGGCTGTGTTCGTTTATTTATTTAAAAAAAAATTTATACCAAATAACATCTCAAATTTTTTTTTTTCAAAAATAATTTCAGAAACAAGTAAACGAACACAATTGAGTTTATGGTTGAGCATTATTAGCATGTTTGTTAATAACTAGAATAAAATGCTAGCATCGGATTTCTAAGCTTTTCTTTTTGGAATTCTCTCCATTTTTAAATAATAAACTAGGCTTTTTGGGTTATGTTAAATTCATTTAGATGATTATAATTGTTTATTTTACAGATCTTATTGAGAAACTTGATCATGGAAAAAGTTAAGATGATCAGATCAATTAATGAATAATCAGATGATACTTATATTTAGATAAATGGGTTTAGTTCATTTATGTTGTTTTTTCCTTATAAATGTTCTTAAAGCATCTTGTGCCTCTTTCAATTATAAAATCATAGACTAATTCTAAGGGATTAGTTAAGTAGAAGAAGATAAAGTGATTAAGGTGATTGAACTCTAAAGTGATCATGAGGTTGAATTCTATCAGAATCAATCACTAAGGATTACTGAAGGTTTATCCGGTTGTTAATTTTAATATTTCAAAAACTAATCGATATTAGATTGGAAGTAATTTTAAAATCGAAAGAATATCTCGAGTAAAAAAAAATCATACAGATAGATATACAATTAATGTGATTTTTATGAAAACTAATCCATTTTATAGCATTTTGATGGTTCTTTTTATAGACAATGTGATCTCATAAGATGAACCTTCTGGTGACGTCATTGTTAACTCAAATTCGGCCCAACCTAAGGGTAAAAGAGTTGACGTGAAAATTGCTTATTTAGGACCCAATTTCTTCGCTGAATTGTAATTATTTTAATTTTAATTGTTAATTTTTATAATTGATAGTTCAGATTAAAGATAATTTTAATAAATTTAAACTCTTAAAAATACATTCAAATGATCGAGATCGTAAAAATTACTCTTTACAGTTTAAAATCAAACTGCGAAAAGACTTATTTTTTGTTTTAAGGGCGAATGTTTCTGCTACTCTATAAAATTCTACCAATTGAGGATGCAATGGGAACTCATGAAAACAAATATGAGAGATTGAATGATCATAGTCACAATATTAAACCATATTAATTTTTAGATAGAATCAAGCACGTGTCTACACGGTTGAGAAAAGTGACTAGTGTCACTCTTAATTTTCCAAAAATTAAATAAATAAATAAAACAAAAAATTCTTAATTTTTGAACTCGTAATTGTCTTTTATTTAGTGAGAGTTATTCAACGTTTTAAGAGTATCACCATAAGTATTTTAAGACCCTTCTCTATTGCATATTTGTGTAAAATATCTACCCATGTTATGTGTAGTGGAAAAAGAGATGGAATCTATGTTGCGGTGTTTCTAGAGTACGAAATATTTTATTATTATTTAATTTAATGACTAAATAAAAAATACACAGGAAGAAGAGATGAGTGAGTTGTTTACAAGTCAATAATGAAGGGTTAGAATCTAATCTGATGTCATCCTTAAATTTATTTCTTAATCCGCCACCGGAGAGAATGATTGGTGGTATTGAAAAAAAAAACACATACGTGGCTTAATCTTAGCAGATGCCATTCTTTATAAACCTATATTTAAAAAACACTTCCTCCGTATCGATTTCTTTTGTTCACTTTTTAATTTTTTAATGTCCTAAATTATTCGTCTAATTTTAAAGTTAATTTGTCAAAATTTTCTTAATGTCCTTTTCTTTTTTAAAAACCACACTTAAAAAATGTGAACTCTTATTTAATATTAAAAAAATTAAAAATATTCTTGCAAAGTAAAAATTTTTAAGAATAATAATTGTGTTTCTTAAGTAAGTTGATTCTTAAATAAGTTAAAATCTTAAGAATACGGAGGATGTTGATTTGTCAAAAAATTTTAATGTTTTTTTTTTTAAATTACACTTTAAAAAACATAAATTCTCATTTAATATTAAAAAAAATTAAAAATATTTTTAAAAAATAAAAGTTTTTAAAAATAATAATTATATTTTTTAAATAAATTAATCCTTAAATAAGTTAAAATTTCAAGAAAAAACAACCAAATTTGGAAGAGGGAGTATTCAAAAAGAATAGTTCCTATCTGAACAGGTTCTATTATCCTACATTTTACAAGTCTCCTCTCTCTCTCTCTCTCTCTCTCTCTCTTCTCCACGTTGGAAAGTTATTGAAAGTTATTTTACGCAGTTCCATGTGCCACGTGCAACCAGTCCGAATTTGATGGATCGCCAAGTTAAGTATTTATAATGGGGTGAATTACACTAACCTCCCTTGAGGTTTATAACAAATACAATACTCCCCTTGAGGTATTTAAAATTATTTTGACCTCTCTTACTTTTTAAACTATTATGCAATTACCTCTCTTATTATTAAAATCAGTCAAACATTATTAGTTACGCTATTAAAATTTCACATTCGAGATTTTTTCTGACAAAATCAACTGTAACATAATTTTTATTGCGTCTGAAATAATCAACGATGATTTTTTTAGATTTTTTTAAAGTCGAAATTCAAGCATGGTTTTAAAATCTGTCCGAATTTTGACTTTAGAAGAATTATGTTACAGTTTGTTTTGTCAAAAAAATTCTCAAACTTGAAATTTAATAGCATATCTAACGACGTTTTACAGATTTTCACGACAAGAGAGGTAATTGCATAATAGTTTAAAAATAAGGAAGGTCAGAGTAATTTTAAATATCTTAAGGAGTATTGAATTTGTTATAAACCTCAAGGGAGGTCAGTGTAATTCACCATTTATAATATATTTGAAGAAGGTAAAATCTAAATAGAGAATATTTAAGTTTTCTCGAGTTAAATTATAAAAAATATTGATAATCTTGGAAAGAGAATATTCTTATTCACGTGCATGATGACAAGATCTTTGTGAATTCAATCGACTTAAAAAAGACGGTTGGCAGATTAACCGCCCTGAGGAAAGTTGTAAGTTGACTTATGTTAAAGATAAGGAAGAATTCCAAATATTTCGGGGGAGGTTCTAACTAGGTAATTAAGGACGAGTAGTTCTAGGTCAATTTAACTTAGAGTAAAAAGTTTGAAATTAAATAAAACTCTAACGATAAAAGATAAATCTCTGAAAAGTTCAGATCAGGTTTATCTCATTAGTGACCAACTAGAAGACACTTCTAATCCGTTTATAATGAAGAACTAAAAACCAGTAGAACACTAATTGATTCAATGATTAAAGTCTATAAATAAAGATCCAAAGTCACAGAAAAATGTACATGCTACATTGCAATTGGATGCATTGATTTGAGAGTTCATTGTGACCGAAGTACTAACTTAACAATCGGAGTGCTCTCCGCTACAGAGGTGAAGGTTCTTTTGACAGTTTATTATCTTGAGATCACATGAATTAATAAGACTAAGAAAGAGCAAGTCTATAGAATATTAATTGGGAACGATAATTTTTATGACTGCGAACAAGAATTTTTTATGAAAAGAATTCACGACCAGTACTTGAATTTCGTAACATCACTTGATCGTGTCGTATTGAGTCAAAAATATATTTATAAAAATTTAGAATTAACTATTACTCTAAAGAATAGTGGTTAAATCCGAGTATTGATACACAGAGACAGGATGGTTGAATTACGATTAATCTAATTATTTTCTAAAATGAATTTGATAAAAAAATTGATTTGATTTGATTATTTGGATTGTACAATAATTAAACTAAGCAAAGTAAAATAATTAAATAGAGTGAAAATTAATGAGAAAAAATCTAGGGTTTCGAATCCACCTCAATCACGTAACTAAGCAATGTATATGTTAGGCTTTTTATTCGAATTACACATGTCAAGAAAATAATCGAGTTGTTAACAGCCATAGCACAAATCGTCTTGCTAGTACAATCTGTCTCTTTCACGAACTGTCTAGTGACACCATCTGTCATATGAGTATAATATATCTTAATTATCTAAGCACGAACAAAGAAAACTATTGATTAATTATGTATTTGAGAGTGCACACAAAATACTCAACAAATCGAAAAGGGTAAATCTATTATATTCACGCACAATAAAAATATGTTCTCAATTAACCAATTGATCCGAATAAGAAAAAAACCTAAACATAAATACACACAAAATCACTTAAATCAGTGCTTCATCTTCCCCCTAAATAAAAGATTTAGCCGAACATCACAATTTAATTCTAATAAATCATCTCTCAAAATGATACGTGTTGATGATATATGCACAGCAGTCCTTCCGAACCAAGCTCCCATCCTCACCCTTCGGTTGATATGTAATGCTCCGGTGCATAAAAAAGTCGAAACTGCTGCCTCCCCATATAAAAAAACCTACTGGAGTCTTTTTAGAATCGTTTTATGAGACATGACCCTAGGGTCTCGTGTTTCCTACTTCCCTTTTTTATTTATTTTCTTTCTCTTTTATTTTTATCAATTTGTCTAGCAATCAAACTCTTCGTGGAAAAGATTTTTCAGTCAAACTACTTCCCTTTTGTATATACATGATATCACGCACGTTGGGATTCTGAAAAATCTTTTCTATGAAGAGTTTGATTGCTAGATAAATTGATAAAAACAAAACAGAAAGAAAATAAATAAAAAAGGGAGGTAGGAAACACGAAATCCTAGGGTCATGTCTTATAAAACGATTCCAAGAAATCCTAGGGGTCATGTCTTATAAAACGATTCCAAAAAGACTTCTGTAGGTTTTTTTGGATCGACTTAACAAACGTTTTTTATAACAAAGTCTCTAAATACTTACAACATAAAAATAAAATATTATATCGAGTAATAATATTAAAACAAACTTTAACACAGATAAATTAAAGAGCGCTAATGTAAATATTTATATGCCTATCACACTCCTCAACTTTTATTTTGCTAGTCCCTAGCAAAATAAAACAATTGAAAATTATAAAAATTAATTAAAAGAGATAAGTTTTTTAAATTCCAAGGCTACCTCGATAGGACGAGTAAAGTCTTGTGAAGATTTTCAAGAGTGATAATCCGCAAAACACAAGAAAATCCTTTCCATATGAAACCTAAAGACTTACAATCATACCCATCGATATCTCAAGCAAAAAATATAAAACACTGCAACAACACACAAAGCACACGTAGTTCTAGATGCTATCAAATATAGAAATAAAGTATGGCACCTAAACTCAACGTGTGTGAATATGGGCCTCGGTCACAAGTAAAAAACTAACTAAAATCTCTCTCCGAATCGAGTCTCGACTTCAAATCTCACTAGGTCATGAATTCAACAAATGAATTCACTCAAAACAAGGTGCATATTATGTACTCTCATGTGTGCGGTTAGAAGTTATATAAATGGAAGTAAAATAATCTGCACACAACGACACGAAAAGAATGCTCTATAAACTAGACACACATAATTTCATGAATAAAATGTCAAGTATTGTGAACTCCCTCTGTCAATCAATCAACAATCCTGTCGTCCCTAAAATCAAATAGGACTTCAATTTTGATTATAATGTTGGGTAAGAAAATGTGTATCAAGGCTAGGATCAAATATAACAAGTGTCTAAGAATAGGCTACAATCAACTCAAACAAGACAAATTTTATCAATGTACGCTCTCTTCTTCCTATTGTTTCTTTATTCCGCATCTTTCTTTCCTACTTTTTTCGATATGCCATACTTCTTCTTTCATGAACAATTTAGTGTCCTTCTTTGCATACAATTTTATTTTTTTATTTTTTTGTACAACTATTTTTTTCAACAAGGAGCTGCCTAAACTACATGAATGCTATGCACCTAAAACTATGTAGTATTGCACTAAACTACGTCGTTTTATTTTGGACTGTTAAGGAGCTGTTTGTCTTTAATTTTAAAACTAAACCCACTCAAAACAAAAAAAGCCTTAAATCTTTTGTGGCAGAAATTAACAAAGCTGCCTCTCCCATTGCTGAGTTAACTCATATATCATCTTCAAGAATATTAGCACTTCTCCCTTCAGTCCGTTGCTACCTTCTATATTTTTTACCACCAGATTTTCATGGGCTTTTATTTTCTTTATTTTGACCACTAGATTTTTACCATGTGGGTGTTGAAATTGTCTCCTGTGTGAAATTGATAGTATGCCTGTAGCTATTGATTTTGCAGACAAAAGAGGAATACTTGAAGATGATAGGCGAGTTAACTCAGCACGGAGAAGTGCTAAAAAACTGAAAGGAGAAGGCAGCTTCGATTTTGCTACAAAACATTTAGGGTTTTTTCTTTTTTTTGTTTTGAGTGAGTTTAGTTCTGAAATTGAAGAAAAAAAGTCCCTTAATAGCCAAAAATAAAACGGAGTAATTTATGACCCGTTTGGATGAAGAGAAAAGCAGGGGTATAAGTTTTGGAGGGAGTAAAAAATTTGACGTGACATATTTAGCATAGTTTGGGAACATAAAAATGCAGGGGAATAATTTTTCATCCCTCTAAAAATAATCCCCCTCAGAGGGATAGAGACCGCCCAAAAATTATCCCCGGGTATAATCCTTGGATAATACCCCCTCTTCCTTATTACAACTACAAAATAACCTTATCCCCCTATTTTATCCTCCATCCAAATCAAGTACTATTTTATTCCCTTTTTTTAATACTTCATCCAAACTATCTACTTTTTATCACCCCTCTATAAACATCACATCAATGTGAGCCAACTCTTTAAAAATAATACCCCCTCTTATCTTATACTCCCTCAATAACTTATCCCCTAAAAATAATCCCTTACCCAATCGGCCTATTAGTGCAATATTACGTAGTTTTTATGCGCAGCCCCTACCTAGACCCTAGACCCCTGCGTCACACCTCCCATCCTACCTAGACCCTAGACCCGGCAAGTTAATTTATCAAAAAAAGTCAGCAAATCAAAAAACAAAGGGAAAAAGGCTAGTATAACTTATGAAAACAAGAAAAAACTACTGTGGCAACTCACCCTGAAGACCAGCCATCACCGCATACGAAAATGAAGACACTCTATACCAACCCAAGCCAAAGCAACATATAAATGCATTCCAGTATCGTTAGTAATTATTAGCTGTGAACAAATAGGGCTGGAAAATTACACCATACATGATTATTGTTCGCCGGAACCAGAATTCAAAATTTTGAACAAAAAAACAAAAAACAATACTTGTGAGGCCAATTTCCTCACAGGAACTGTAATACTTTACAACCAAACAAAACCCCCTCCCGTAAATCAATAAAAGAACATAACCAAAATCAGATGAATATTGTGTTGTGATTTAACTCCAACCTCGTGGAATAAGCAAGAGAAGAAACTGATAACAACACAAACTCTATGAGTTTTTCAGGCCCTACACCCACAAATTATCATTAAGGGTAGAGAGTATAGTGAAAACTCATTTCTTAAAATGCTATCTTCATGTTAATGTAACTAGAACATGTTACACAACAGATGGGATTCATGTACTTTTCCACACATGCAAAAAAAAAAAAAAAAAAGAACTTTTTGGAACTTATCACAGTAGCTTTCCAATCTCAAGCATGCAAGTTTCATTTAAAAATCACACTAAAATACATACAACATAAACACTAGATTTTGAAAGGGACACACATTGAGCCTTCACCTCAGCCTAATCCAGTACTTTCATGTGGGACGTAGCTTCACCAAGTAGGTTCTCCCTGTAAAGACAGGGTCTTGGCTCCACAACACCTCAAACAATAAGGATTATATCATCACTGGCAACCAGGCAGCCAAAATATACTACAACCACAAACCTCACAAAAGAATGTCAAGTAGAAATAACAAATCTTAAAAGTCAAGTTCTTCAGGGGGATGCTAGGAACACAGCCACTCTTGTATCAATTCTTACATCTTTCTCTCAGGAAGTGTTGTGGGCCCACATCATGGTAGCGTGGATCCTAGCAACACTTGGTGAGAGAGGCTATAACAATAGATCTAAAAATGAATGTGTTCCTAACTTTTTCCAAAGGTAAATGTCTAAAAAAGATCCATATTTATACTTTAATGTCAGAACACCAAGTAGGTTCTCCTCCACCAAAAAGGAAAAAATCAAGACGTGACCGAAACCCCCTCTACCACAAGATCAATTCCTCCGGCACTAGTAGTGTGGTGGAGAGGAGGTTTCGAATAGGCAAACATATCATGGAGATATATTCTCATAATAAACATGTTCACGTCAGGACAGAAATAGAACTATACTCATAATACTTGAAAACAAATTAACATGGAACGTAAAGAGGCTCAGAGTATACAACAGCTCTATCTATCAAGAATTTTCTGAAGCAGAACTGGCATTTAAAGCTGTAAACTAATCATCACCGCCAAAAAAATCAATGATAAACCTAGAGATACTCCATAAAATACCAAATGAACTATTACTCCCACACAAGTCATGTGCGTGTAGGATATTTAGTACACCATTTCGTAGAGTATCCCTTCATACCAATGGTAACAGATCAAAACTCCCACTCTTACATCGGTTCATATAAAGAAATTCAACCATTTAATTTTCCTACTACTCATCAATTTCTCTCAGAAGCGCGTATAATATGTAATCATCACCAACAATCTAATTTAAAAAAAAAAAAACAAAGCAAACAAGGGAAAATCGAATTTTTCTTGAACCTAAATACATTGGGAAATGTGATAGAAAACTGAGTACCATAGCTTGCATAGTTATAGTCCAAATGCATTTGGAAAGAAAACAGGAACAGCAAACTAAAACAAAAAGTGTGAATGGGCAAATCTGTGAATAGGAAGAAGTTGAAATTTTGGGTATGTGGCCGTTGAATAGACACAGAAATAGTCAAAGGAGAGTGAGGAACAGAGGCTAAACTGCAACACAGACGCCTTGCCTTCTAGCACGATCTTTGGGGCTTTCTTCGTCAGAAGGATATTTACTCAGAGAAGCCCGGGAGGCTCGTGCAATTCACAAGAGATTACGGGAAAACAAGTCAATGAGTATATCCATGGAAAAACGAAAACAGATACAAACATAAATAGGTGTAAATACGTAGAGAGAGAGAGAGAGAGAGAGAGAGAGAGAGAGAGAGTAGCAGCAGCAGCAGCAGCAGCAGCAGTTTCAGCTACCAAATCAACAAAGGTATAAGTAACCCTAACTTTTGGAGGCTACAAATAGGGCGTAAGAGAAGGGATTGAGGCTGCAATTTGCAAAGAAGATGGAGGAATCCTGACTTTATATAGACAGACTGACTGGGGCATTGCGAAACCCTAAAACCCCAACCTTCCGCCTCCGTTGTTTGGGCTTTCTGAATAGAAAGGGTAAGAAGGGGACAACCAGTACAGCGATCCAAGAGTGCTATTCATAGTAGCCGGTGACAACATGCACGTCAGTCTTTTTATTTTATAATGTGCATCACACTCTTTATTTTATTTATATTTTATTAAATTTATTTTTTTATATTTAATTTAAAATATTATAAACAAACAAATGAGGAAAAAAAATAAAAAAATATTAAAAGTGAAAAGTTCCTCCCTAAAGCTAGGGAATCACTGTTATTTTTGAAAAATAAAAAAAAGTGATAAAAAAGTTGACGTGAGAGTTATTAAAAACATTTACTCTTCAAATTAGAGAAGGATCATAATTGAGGAGTTTGATGTGGATTCTCCTTTTCCAATTTCAAAAGCAAATTCTTTTAATAATTTCACATCAGTCTCTCTATTACCTCTCATTATTTTCTAAAAGCAATAGTGACTCCTTAGTTTTAGAAAGAAACTATTTACACCTAACATTTTATTTTTTTTATTTCTCCTCTCTTATTTGTTTATAATATTTAAATTGAATACAAAAAGAAAAAAATATTTTAATAAAATAGGGATAGAATAGAGAGTCTGATGCATGGGATATTATAAAATATGATCCCCTAAACTAGAAAGATGAAATTTTCTCTCTAATTTAGTGCAAAGAATATGAAGACTGGTATGCTATAAGAGCATCCACACCTGCCTCTTTTAAACTCCTCTTTATTTATTTTGAAAAGCAATTTTTCTACATATGTTCCACATTAGTTTTTCCAGATGTCCTTCATATTTTGTGAGTGTTATAGTGATTGTAATATCTCTATTTAGTGAATGTAAAATTGAAAGTAGTAACTATTTACCCTATTTAGAGAGTATGATGCATAAAATATTAGAAAATATGATTCTTTACGGTAGAAAAATAAAAATTTCTCTGTAATTTGATCCAAAAAATAGAGAAACTGATGTGGATACTCTAAGAGCATCACCAATAGTGCTACTTATGTATTTTAATATCGCTCTCTATTTTAATTATCTAATAAAATTACTTTAATCAACAAATTAGAAAAATATTACACATGTGGCATTCATATTCAATGACATGACAATGACAAATATTTTTTTAACTATCATATAATTTAACAGTTATATTTTTATCACTCACCAAGAATCGAGAAGAAGTTGATGAACAAATTGCAATCTCTATCGACTCCGGCGATGTTGGCTGCTCATGAAGAAACCTCTGGTTCATGGAAAAACAAAGCTCAAGAATAGGCCAAATGTTGTAGAGCTCGAAAATTTCTTTATAGCTAAACCCAAATTCTAAGTCCAAACAACCCTTGAGCTTATCCAAATCCTCATCAATCAAACAAGATCAGCGTCATTAAAGGATACCAAAAAGATCGACCACTTAGAGAATCAGAAGAGACGAGTGAGAGAGGGGAAAGGATATGGGAGAAGGGATCGCACGAGCAGAGGCAGAAAGACCCAGAATTAGGGTCCCTTATTATTTTTGCTTCTTCAAAAAAAAGGCTCAAACTTTTTAGCCCAGCTACTTTACTAATTAGGGCCCCAATAAAGAATTGACTTAATTGATTAATTTTTAGCTTAATTGTTGGATTTGAGGGAGAAACTTTCAAAAATAAAAAAGAAAGAAAGAAAACAAAGATTTCACGGTGATTTTGTTCAATTTTATGTCTCTTTGAAAGCTATTTTAGGTCTCATTTGGTTTGGTTCACATTGCTTGTTTGTTTAGTATTTAATATTTATAAATAAGCAACAAGCAAATCAACAAATTAAAAAAATCGTTTGGCTCCCAATTGTTTATTACCTTTTTCTTATTTGAGAATAATAAGTAAATAAGTATAATATTTTTTTTTGAATCAATTAAATGTACTAAAGATCTTTGTTAATAATATTACCAAATAAATATTGCACATCACTAAAATATACCAAAAAAAAATTATATAAAAACTTGACTTTTAATTTGAATAAGCTAAATATAAAGTATCATAAAACTTATTTTATATCGTAAAATTAGTATTGATAATGTTATTTTGAAAATAATTTTATTATTTATTTTTAAAAAGATAAATATGGAAAGCCCAATTTTATGATTTTGGCTAGGGCCCCGAAAATCTCAAGGCCGGCCCTAGGCGCGAGAGGTACATATGAGGGAGTGAAGATTGGCTACAAGTAGCTAGCCGAAAACAAGATAGGCAGAGTGACTAGTTATTTTAGCCTCATTTGAAGAGGTTGTTGGATTATATGTTTGATTGGAAGGTGTTTTAGATAGATGGTCGAAACAACTATATACCACAGCCCATCAGGGCATGAGTTGAACAAGGCAAGCGTCTTCTTACATCTAATTCACAATAATTATTATATTTAATGATATAAGAAAAAATTAAAAAATCAAACTAAATCATAAACCCAAAATGAATCAAGGATTTAGCTCGGTTTTCCAACTAATGCAGCAATACGCTCTGATTTTGGTTTATCTTTAAAATGTTTGGTTTGTTTTTAATTTTACTTAAACATCAAACCAAATTGGATAGGACCAAAATTGAAATGGTCTTGTATTTTGATTTTTTAGCTTGTGATTTTGTTTTTGCTTTTTTTGGGATAATTTTATCAATCAATTACTAGATAAATTTGTTATTAGTTTCTAATGGATATGTTTTAGATTGTAAATATTTGTGAATGAGGTAAAACTTAAATACATCATATTTTAGTTTTCTCAAAATAAATTATTAAAGAAGTGGTTAGCTCGGAAAAAAAAATGCTCTTATTCACGTGAGTGATGTTGAGATTATAGTAAAATTAATTGACCTAAGAAAAATGGTTGGAATTCAGCCGACTGAGAAGGGGCGGTTAGTTGAGATAGGTTAGAATTTTGATTATCTCAAGAGTGGTTCTAATCGGATAAGGACAAGGAGCCCAAGGCCAATTTAACTTAGAAAAAGGAATTTGAGTTTGAATGAAACTCTAATCGTAAAAAATAAGTCCATGAAAAGTCTAAGTCAAATTTGTCTCATTAGTGGCCAATCAAAAGGCACTTCTAGCTGAAAAAATTTCAAGTTGAATATCTACCTTTAGCGACAAAAATTGGTGGCAAAAAACTTTTGTGGCCTAATGCATTGGCGACAAAAGATGTATTTTCGAGATAAAATTGTTTCGTTATTATATACCGATTTTGTTGTAGTGAAGAGAACACATATTGAATGAGTGGCAAAAGTCAATACATAAAGGTTTAGGGTCAAGGTGAAAGGTACATTTTATTACACAACTCATAACTATTACACAGAGAGTTTCTTGTGATCTTAGTACTGACTTAATTATTAGAGTGTCTTCTCACCGAATTTGCGGGAGATTCTTTGACGATTTATTATTGCTATACTTGAGGTAATATCTTTTAGGTAATTAGTTTTTATCCTTTTACAATTGACATCGTCTGTAAGAAAAATTATACCTCATGGAGGAGACACCAAACGATCCAAAAGCGAAAGGGGGTGGGTAAAAGAAAGTCGAAAACCTCACTGCCAACCCTAGTCAAGAAGAAGGGGTAACATTGAGAATTAGCTACCACGAGGGCGGAACTTGGGTCGCGATTTGCCTCAAGATCTGAACCTAGACGCGCCACAAGATTTGAACCAAGAAGACACGCCACAAGGAGTGTCCGGGATTGAAACGTTAGACCCAACAAGAGAAGAGATTAGATTTTGGACCCGTGGTACTTTCCGAACACAGACAAATAATTCTGAAAGGAACTGAAGCACCAGAGACCGGTTAAATAGATGCGATGATGAGATCAACAATCTCAAATATTATCTTTAGAGAGATAAAAAATAAATCAAGAAGCTGAAACAAGCCTAAGAACGAGACCACTCGATTCATACTGAACGTAATAAACGGACGAGGACTGCTGGAAGCCAACATGAAACCTGTGATGCCCCAAAACCAGTACAAGTGGGAAAGCCCCCATTGGGGGAGATCATCGACATAACAGAGAGATGGAGGCTTCTAGTGGTGCAACCCAAATTCGAAAGGACGATATTACAGTATAATTGGTGATGTAAATCCTAAATTATGTACATGAACGGATGTAACTTGTACATTTTTTACTCGTTTTATAGCGAAACTGGTGTGACCCGTAAATATAAGTATCCAATTGCATCTTTAAGACATTAGATAACAAAAGGAGAATAGAGATTAAATCTAGTTTCGACCGACATTGTGGTCTTTTTTGTCGAGAAAGAATGGAAAAGTGCCGGCATACAATATGAGCAATTCTAATTAAATAATTAAATCTGTAGTTTTAAATGGAGCCACTGTAAGTGGACGTTGAAATTAGTCCCTCAAAATTAGTCGGTATTAGGTGGGAGATAATCTCAAATCCAACCCGATATCTCAACTATCGAAAAAACAAACCAGTAATTGGATGTTGGGACTGTGTCCAAAGCACATCTTCTATCTAGAATCAGTTGAAGATATCTAATAACAAACCCACCATTTTCTCTCTCTCTATATGATCAACGAAGAACCACTGATTGCTCAAAATACTCTCCCTCAACTATTTTCAAACTTCTTGAGTTATCTTGAATTGATTCCAGTCCCTTTGCATTCTCACAAAAATAATCCAACAAGTTTTTCCAAGCGTCATCTTTGTCATCCGAGCAATCACAGTCGTCGATTATCACTTTCTCCAAGCAATGCCGCCAACACTCTTTAGGGTATGCTTTGCAGCACCAGAATACGTCCTCCTTATCTTTCGCTTCATACATCTTTTTATACTGGAACTGCAAAGTACATTTTTTTATTCTTGGGTTAGTAACTTTCAAGTAATTTCAATACAAATTGGCTTTTCTGCAGTTCACGTGCGGGACTTCAGAAAATAATTCTTGTAATTTCTGCCGTTCAAAAAGTCATTTTGACGTTAGAATTAATAAAAATGAAACGGATTTGGAGAGTTGTAGTGAAGTTTCCTTTAATACCCATATAGTGCGAGCAAAATGACGTAATTTGATTTGTTATGTTTTTGAAACTATATCGTTTTGACTTATTCCGCAAATTGTTATCAAAATGCATAGGATAAAAAATTATGTAGTTTCAGAACAAAATTGGCAAAACTATGTTATTTTGCTCACACTACAAGCTAGGACTGTATTACAACTTTCTTGAATTCGAATGAAACTCGCAGTGAAAATAGTTTGGATTTCATACCTTCAACCAGCTTTCTTTTCTGTCTAAAGTGAGGAACAACATCTCCAGATGAGGTGAAAGCCAAAGCAAGTTGTCCACCAATCGAGTATAATCTCCTCTAGACGATTTACATTTGATCTCCAAATGCTTAAGATCATGCAATGGAGGAATAAAACTCTCTCTTACTTCTTCTGGAAAAATGAAATCCTTTATAACAACAACAAAATCCACCATAAGCATATATCAAAAAATTATCGAATTACAAACAAAGTGAGAGTAACGAAACAAGGGAATGCGAAGTATTTATACCTCATAGGAATCGCAGACAATTTTTAGGGTCTTGCAATGATCAAATAATCCAAGAAGTCTCCGAAATACGGCAAACCACCAAATGGTTCTTCCCTTATGCAACGCGAGTGTAGCGACCATCAACCCCGAGGAATTCAATAATTTGAAATCTGGCATTCCACCCTTGAACTCAAAACGACGTAGTTTTGGACAATCAATCTCGACCTCCAGCACATTGGTGCACGAAAGCAAGTATAGATTTTCAAGATTTTCGTGACAAATTTTTACTGTTGACAAACCATGGCAGCCGTCGAGTGAGAGATCCTTGAGATGAACAAGTTTGATAATATGGTTTTCTAAGCACCAGTCTGAGACTTGAGCGTTCTTGAGGGAGAGGTCTCTAAGGAATATACATGAAGAAACATTGATGGTGCATGTCCTCTCGGTTAGGGACGATGCCACTCGTATTTGGTTATTTTCAATTGAGTACCCTGAAAATATTTTAACGTGGGTTAGATCGCATATTTGATTTCCTTCAAAATAACAAAAAATAATGAAACATGCTTGTTTAGAGTTTTATCCAACAAGGGATTTGCAATTTAGTTTCACCTAAAGAGTAACAAAAATTTAATAAATATGTACTAATTACTATCAGAAAACGAAGAAAATCCCAATTTGCCGTGATGTTTGGCTTGTTTTGGTGGTGCCAAAAAAACAAAAAAAGAAAAAAATTGAAAGAATATTTTCTCATATTCATTCAAAGAATATACACAAGCTTATATGCATAAATTTTTAGCTACAAAATAGAAAATAATCGTAATTAATTCCTCTGAATAAGGAACCATACCTAATCGAATCAAATTTCAATCCTAATTACCTAATCAAATCAAATCCCAATCAATCACATAATTCTAGGAATACAAATAATAAACTTTCTTATAAACAATTTTCTAATACACATCAGTATCCTTATTTTTCTACACTCTTTCTCAAGAAGGTGTACTCAATTTGGATACACTTCTCTTGAATGTTGTACTACTTAATCATTTAGTAAACATGTCTACAAGTTGATAGTCAGTTGACACATAAGATGTGCAAATCAAACTGTTGTCTAACTTCTCCTTGATGAAATATTTGTCTACTTCTATGTGCTTAGTGAACACAATAAATTTTTTTTACATATAATATATACGTACATACATACTATATAATGATTAATGAACGAACATTAATACTACTTAAACAAAATAACAATACAAATAAAAAAGATGTCCTGGATGAATGTATTGTGTTTGCAATGATTAAATATATTTAAGAAAAAAAATATTTATCTAGAGCAAAAAATATACCACTGTACCAGAAATCACTGTGGAGATGGAAATAAAATATAGATCTGTTTGGATATTTTAGGATTTTAAACCTTAAATGCGGTTTTGACTCATATTATGCAATAACATATTTGGCCCTAAAAAATTAAAAACAATAACAAATTTACCCCCGTCGTGTCCCAATCCGTGTCCTCGATGTGTCCTTGCCATGTCCCCTTTCAAAAAATAAATTAAATTAATTGCACATGTCATTCAGTGTGTCCCATACCTTTTTCAATGTGTCGGTATCCGTGGAGTGTTCGACACGAATACATGGACCTTCGAGGAGTGTCCGTGCTACATAGGTAATGGATCTAGCTAGCACACTTTGTTTCTTACTTCTCCATGTCAGCAAGTTCCAACCAAGAAAAACACAATACTCAGAAGTCGATCTCCTATCAACTACAGATCCAGCATAATCAGTGTCAGTGTATGCCTCAAACACTACTCATGTGTTCCTTCTAAACAAGATGTCCTTTTCCAAAGTCCCCTTGAGAAACTGTAGCACTCGGTTGGCATATTGTAGATGAACTTCTTTTGGGTTGTGCATGAACTGACTAATCGTGCTTACAGCATAAGTATCTAGTCTCATTTGAGAGAGGTAAATGAGTCTCCCTATTAGGCATTAATACATCTCTATATTCAAAGCAACATTGCCCTCAGCCTCCTCTAGTTTGTGATCAGGGATCTATTGGAGTGCTTGCTGATTTACATGCTTTCTTTTTTTTTTTTTGAGAAAATTCGTGACATACTTCTGCTGAGAGATAAACATTTCTTGCCTAGAGCGTGCAATTTCAATATCGAGAAAGTACTTTAATCTCCCTAACTCTTTAATGTCAAACTCTTTTGTTAAGCATTGTTTCACCAATTGTCTTTCTTTTAATTGTTCCCAGTCATAATGATGTCGTCAACATATACCAAAGAGTCACGACTCCCCCTAAACTTGAATGTTTGATGAACAATATATGGTCTATCTAACTCTATTTGTACCTTATATCTATCATCACTCTTGAAAATTTTTCATGTTAAATCTTTCAAAACATGTCCTTACATTGAACTATTGCAAGTCCCAATTATAGTTGACTGTCAAGTACAACACCACTCTGATAGTATTCATCTTTACAACTGGAACAAATGTTTCTTGATAATCTACTCCATATGTCTGGGTATATTCTTTAACCACCAACCTTGCCTTGTACCTTTTTAGTGACCAATTAGCTTTGTATTTTACAGTGTAAACTCAGCTGCATCCGTCGAGTTTTTTTCCTACAGAAAAACTCACCAACTTCCAAGTCTTATTCTTTTCTAAAACCTCAATCTCTACATTCATAGCTTGTTTCTAATTTTTCTTAGATAAAGTCTCGGATAAAGTTGTAGGAATGGACATACCCAGACTGGTAGAAGAGATCGAGTAGGAGCTGTTGATTGAAGGCTTTCCTTGCCTTTGGTGCACTGGAATTTGTTATTGTCCATGGAGCCCATCGCACAAATGTTGTTATGGGACAAGGTTACGAGCGTGTTGTTTGTCCTTGCCACCATCACGACGCTCGACGTTGCCATAGTTGCCCAATCATTCCTTCACATGAAGCCTGTGTTGTTTGTCATGCCCTATCTTTTCTAGGGATGGCATTTGTGCAGCCTCTTCTGCCCTCAGTTGAAGAGGATTTTTCTGTGCGTTGGGCTAGATCGCGACCTTTAGCCACACCATTTTCTCTTTCTTCTCCAAGAGGAGTTGGTCTTTACATTCAATCGAGCCTCTAAACGCTCGACATAAGACCGAGTGTGGAGGTCGACTTGAGGATCGGAGGGCGAGGGCATTGGTTCTTTTTAGCCGACTTCGAGCATCGGCCTCAAGATCTTCTCCATTGTTTCTCGTTCATCTCTTGACTGAACCAAACTGACCATTATTGGCAAAAAATACGTATGTGATTCGGGTAAGAGAGAGTTGGTTGAAGGAGTCCCACTATAGTTGTCAAATTGTGGAGTTTGAATCATTGGTAACTACTCTTCGAATTGACTTGAACGTGTTTCTTGCCTGAACTGCAAAACATTGACTCTTTGTTAGTGCCGACCAAGCGTTGGTCGCTGGAAGGCACTATATTCTTAAGTTAGTTCCAAACTTGAGGAGGAAACCAACATAAAAGCTTGAGGGAGTGAGATTTTGCATATCTGATATTGAAGTGCCAACTTGGTCCTCTTTATGGAGGGGTTTGCCAAGGCATGAAGTATGTGATGATGAGAATATCGCGATGTGGGTTGTACATTACGACACCGTCGCCACATGCCTAACGTCCGTGCAAATTGGTTGCTACTCTCAATCGCGATTTACCCCATGACCTAACTGGTAACTGCCCACATGGGGAAACCATGTCTCACTAATCCCGTGCCAAACTCCATGCCCATGATGGAACGGCCGAGCTGAGGTCTTTGGGGGTTCATGAAGCTCTCATTTGTACCGACCATACAAACAAGCTCGGTTCAGACAGAAGTCATGCACTCAACTGGATATGTGGAATGTCATGCGGAATCGTCAAATATCCGGTCCAATAATAACTTATCCAAGACTTCAATTAATTCAGCCCAAACCATGACCGAAGTGGATTGCGCCAGATACGTGCTAGAGTACCGAAGCTCCATATCTACGCCGGTCCGGCCTATTACAGTAGGCGTCCTAATTATTATGAAAACATCTCAAAAAGGTTCATTGTATAGGCTGAAAGATTTGTATATATTTCCTTTGTAGTTTTTCTTAGACGTAGCTAGGTTTGTATAGGCCTTGTATATCCTTTCTTCATTAATAAATTTTTCTTCCCCTTTCAAGAAATATATAAACGGAAAGATTTAAAATATATATAGAATTCTTCAAATACAATAAAATCACTAAGAATTGATAAAATATCAAGATTGAATTATTGAATTATTGAAGTTACAGCCGGGAGAAGCGAATGGTACATTTTAACTACTTTTCTTGGATTTAATCGAAATATATTTGTATTAGCAAAAACAATTAATAACATCTACAGAATGCCAACACAACGTAATGAGATCTTATAAAAGTTGGGGCAGTATTTTGTATTCTAACATATACTAAAAACACCAAATCAATCTTCAAATTGCTTTCTCTCTCATCCAAATTTAACATGTGAGAAGCAACCTTCACCAGACTAAACTACGAAAGGCTGTCATGGGTTAAAGACCATCTCGTGAGCCAATTATTATTATTATTTTGTAACATATAAAAAGCAGTATTGATTTTTTCCCTATACGGCAATACATATTACAAAATACTAGAAAAAAAAAGCGATAGATATATCCGATCAATGTTTATAGAATGATATATCTTGCATTAGTTGCATATGGTAGTGGTGCAATATTAATTACGAATCTAAATTTATTTTTTAGACAATCAAAATAAGATAATACTACTGTTAGACATTCATTATTGTTAACAAAAGTTTGTAACGCACGCCTTCGTTAAATGTACATAAAAATACATGTATCTATAATTAAAGGTGTACCAAAAAGGTTAAATATAAAACCTAGTGCTAAAATTTTAATAAACGCATCAAACCTTAAGAGGATAGGTCTTGAATTTATTTATTTATTTTTATTTACCTCTTGCATGAGCAGATATTAGAGTTTTCAAAAACGCATTATGCGGAACTTTGACTTTTTTGAACAAAATATACTATTATTCTAAAACAATAAAATTAAAACTTTAATAGAATAATCGTCTGGGATCACGATCGTATCTGTCCATGCGTGTGTCTACAATAAAAAATAATACTCCAATTCATAATGTAAAGTAGCGATATCTATTTGTGGAGATGATATTCACAAAAGAAAAAGTCTAACAAAACAGAATTGTGACCATGGAAAAACAGATGTATTTGAAATTATTTAATGTATGAAAAACTATTAAAATAAAAAAATTCTGATGTATATGGTACAGACTTACTCTTGCTAGAACCAATGAGTTATCTTAACATAGAATATCTGAATCACTAATTACCATCGCTAAAAATACGTGTTCAATGTCGTGCACACAAAATTTATTGGTAAAAAATTTGTTAAAAATATCACGTAAAAGCGAAAAATAATACTCCACAAGCCTTGAAGTACCCCTAAATAGAGGTAGTATATGGATGAGTACTCACCATGATAGCTAAAAGATTGAAGATTGCATGCGTCCAACTCAATGGTCTTTAACCAACGACAGCCCTCCAGTTGTACGTGAAATTTCTTGAGTTTATCGCTCGAAAATTTTACGTCTTTCGATACGTTACACCATTCCAGAACCAATTCCTCCATCGAAGGGCAACCCGAAATAAGATTTGCGATCTTCACCTTGAATCCCATCAAATTCAGACACCTGACCGATTTAGCAGAGTATAGGCACCTCGGCATACCACGGTACTGCTTTCGCTCGTCGTAGAAGCCGAGGTCTAGCTCTTGTACATTGCACTCCAATGCTCGTTTGACAGCCAAACCCAACAGAATCGGATCCGAATTCAGAAGACGAATGAGTGCGTGAAATTTGAGTTTGTAGATATTCATGGACCCTTGCTCGAGACGATCAATCGATCGGTATAGGGATGTTAAAAACAAGTTGAGTTTTTCACCGTCGGAAAGAGTGTTGGGTAGTGCCTGTTGGAATCTGGTCTGGTCGAAGTCGAGAATCGGGTAGGTGTTGCGTAGGGTTCGCCACTTTTTGGATAAGGACCCGACCCGGGTAACGTCCTTTGGAAGGAGGAAGGACATGATGTGGTGGATCATGGGTTCAGGTAAACTCGAGATTCGGTCTCCGTTAGACATTGTTTCCGAGGACATGGTTTTGTTCTTCCGCATTGGAAATTGGAAATAGTGAGGAAGAAGAGTCGATTTGGTATATATATATATGTGTGTGTAAATATGTATTGAAAGCAGAGGATTCCCTAAATCCCTATATCGATTTGATATGTATGTGTATAGATACGTGTCTATATATGGGGTTGTATATGCACGTGCTTGTATCGTATCAACAGAATTTGGATTGACAAGAAGTACTGATACAAGCGGCCAATGCCGAATATACTGAGAGAAACACGGAAATGGATGGACCAATGAAAACCTTTACACACACACACATATACGGAGAGTGATATATATCCCTATCATTCTATATTTTCATGATGCCAAACAACTTTTTCTTATTTTTTTCCTGATAAGAACATAGAGTCCGGTTTGATAAACTTCTTAGGACTTGAGATGAGATTAATAATTTCATGGACATAGATAATGTGTGTTTGGTTTGCAAAAAAGATGGGATAAGCAAAACCATGGGATTGCTAATCCCCTCAATATGGGATATTAGCAATATCAGGTGGAACTAGATATTAGTAATACCATGAAAGTTGGATGAAAATATTATGTAAAGAATGACTTTATTGGCCTTCTATTGTATCTTTTGTTCATTTGTTGACCTTGTTCAATTTTTGTTTTAATTTTTTTTGGATTATTAATCTGTCTTCATGAAATGAATCTAAAAAGTATAAAATTATATTCGAAAACTAAAAAAAACACTAAAAACGACAAATAAATAAGTACAAAAAAATCTTATTTTTTATTAATTATTGTCTTTTCTGATCGTTTTTTAGAATGACCAAGATAAATAATTAAATCATAAAGGTGAGAGAAATTTTGGAAAATATATAATTTAATCACATCATTTCTTTTTGCAAACAAATACCAACTCAGCATTATTAATCCTATCCCGAGTATAACCAAACATACAACCCAGTTTTTAATAATTCATTGGTATTACGAATTTCATCCTAATCCCACCACCTTACGAATCCCAACTTACGAAGAAGTTTATCAAACGAGCCCTAGGAGTCTTGTTAACCACCGTCCACTAAGTGGTGAATAATATATATAATGTCAAATAAAAATAAATATTAATGTACATTTTATAAATATCAATATATATTTACAAATATCAATGTATATTATGGATATATCAATACATGTTAAGGTTTGTTGTGACTATGCCTGGTGAAATAGGTATTGACCTGAGTGAACGGTAGAAGGTTCATGTCTTCCCGGGTCCAGTATTCAGTTGGGTACATAACCTTAGACTACGGGCCTTGGTAGATAAAAACTTGTCAATATCAACCGATTGCCTATGTTATTATTCAAAGGGTAGGATTGGATTCTCAAAGTGATGAATTCTAGAAACTTAAATACAAGATTCATCACAAACCTATGTACTTATTTTCGTTGTTTTATACTCTGTTCTTTAATGTTATTCTGTACTCATAGAGCAATTTCTCTGTCCTTGACATTCATGACAGATGAAGAAATGTAGGAAGAGAAGCAACCCAAGCTGAAAAAATTGAGCTTTGGAGCCGAAGACCGTGACAACACATGGAGACCTTATCCTTATAAATGCTGTTACATTATTTTCAAATCACAATATAAACCCAGAAGCGGTATTTTAGTAATTTTTGTCAAACTTTCACAAATTATATTTTATTTTGAAATTCACATTTAGAAATTAATATTTTAATCATATTTTATTTAAAATAATATAATTAAAATATTTTAATTAATATTCCAAGAAATCAAGACGTTACAAGTCATGACCTGACAAACTGACCCGTGTCACGTGGTTTATTTGTCCGGTCCCAACTTAATTATGGTTTGGCTCATTCTTGATGACTATCCGACCTACTAAAATAAGCATTATAATTTAGTAGGCTATAAACTCTATTTGTCTGCATATGAAAACAGAAACTGTAATTTCTTTACCTAAACATCCAACACAGGAGCATCCTGGTTCGTTGGTAAATTGACATATGGATGTCCTGGTTCCAAATTTTGTTGAATAATTAAAATATGAATGAAAAATAATTAGTGGAATATATATGTCCATATAATACACAAAATCGAGTCCTGTAATAAAGATAAAAAAAATATGTACAAAATAATATGTTATTGATTTAAATGTAAAGTGGATATAATATATATTATATTCTTCGTAATTGAAAAAACGATTCTTCTGATTTGATCTCGGACTATGATGGCGATCCAACGACTATTATAACTTGTTATTGAATGAATTGGTTGATGACTTCTTGAATGAAGAAATCAAAGTGATGGCTTTGATCGCGAGCTTAAGTAGTTTGATCTCGATGGAGTGCAGTTGCAAACGAATCGACTTTGTTTGAATGCTTATTGATTCTTCACAAGAACTTGAGAGAAGGCTTGAAGAACGCTCGAAAATTTGAAAGAATTTTTCTAACTTCGTGACCCTTTCTTCACAATGAGAGTCTCTATTTATAACTTAAAAAAGAGCATTTTTAATATGAAAAATACTTCTTTATTGATTTACCTTTTTAAATTTATGGAGAGAATCTTGAGTCAATGATAAATAAATAAATAAATAAATAATACTATAAAAATATTATTTATTTATTTAGTGACCTAGAAAGAATTAGAGAGAATTAGAGTGACCCTGCATCTTTGGACTAACCCAATTTCATAACCATTTAGCCAATTTAGGCCAATCTATCTATTTCAACATTCACCATATTTTTAAATAAACCGAGACCATATTATTTTGAGAAGCCCAATATTTATTTAAAATTTTTACTATTTATTTTTAATTAATTAAAAATATTTATTTGTGATAAAAATTTCAATGTCTACGGCCCCAAATACAGTAGGTTTACTTTTCTTTTGGTCACAATGAAGAATAATATGGATTAATGCAATCGATGAGATTGAGACTACCCTGTTTGGTTCCGACATTTTTGGGAAGTCGGAAACGGAAGTAATTAGTATTGTATTATATTTCTTTCCTCTTTCGTCCATTTTTACTATTTGAGATATCTCAAAAAATAATTTATATTTTTTAATTTATAATTTTTTTTATATTCAATATAGATCTTATTTAATAGATCTCGATTAGTTTTATTAGATAATATTTTTATAATCATCTAAAACATTATTAATTATTCAATGTAGATAATTCTTTAAATGATACGTATGTCGAAATTGAACAAACAAATTAGAACGGAAAAAATAGTATCGGAGAATATTAGTGCGTTGACAACCGGCCCTTAGTTGTTGTAGAAATATAACATTCAAATAAATAATAATTAGCAGTAACTCGTACTATGCATGAAATTTATAAAAATTAAAATGAGATTATGTTATTATGTTAATATGTAACTCTCTCAAATTTCAACAATAAATTTCTAGCATGCAACATATAATAAGTGTATTTTGTTATTTGAGTGAATATTAAAATTGAGATCTCAAAAGACAAAAACTAATTTGATTAAATATTTATTCGATCTTAGTTCTAATAAAAATGAAACAAAATATCAAAACTCAAAAACCGTGATAGTTAAAAATGAATAATTATTTTCAAAATAGATAGATTGCCTTTCAATCACTCTATCCAAAATCTATCATGATAGTATGAAGTTTCATTTTTTGAATGAAGTAACGAAATAAATACAAATTTGACAAAATAAATAAGTTTCCGCTATCAACAACATTTATATACTAATAGTTATAAAACTAAAACAGAATACAATGAAATATCTAAATATAATGTGATGTTTATTAGCTAAATATAAATTCGCTGAAAGAAAAAATTACAAAAGACCTATATGCAAACCTGTTAAAAAACATATAAAAGTTATAATCAAGAATCCGAAATAGAAATTGTGGGTTTACTTTTGTGTGCAATACAAATATCATGTTAAGTGCATCAACAGAAAATAAAAGCATTAAGGCTTAGAAAGACTCCTAAAAATTGAAACATAAAAGAAAATTTTAATGTATTCATTGTTCTTTAGATTCTTTTAAGTTAAAAGAACCCAAAAAAAAAAAAAAATACAACTATAAAATTTTTTAAGATTATGTTCACAAACGTGTGCTACATTTTTTAGTTAAATTATATATAATATTCTTTATGCGATCCTTAAATTTATATCCACTTTTTACTTAACAAAAATTTAAGAAACAAAGAATTAAATTTGAGATTTCAAAATAACTACATGACTATTAATAGAAAAATCAGCTCTTTGCTGGTTAGTCTAATGCTTCAAAGATTTATACATATCATCAACAAAAAGAAATACATTTTTATCGTTTATAATTAATATATTTTTAAGAACTAAAAATGTTAAGCAATTAATTTAGATATAATATTTTTCACTCGGCGGCATTTGATTTAGCAAGAATTTAATTTAATTGGCACGATCATAATTTTTTATTTTTATTTTTATATAAGTTGAATAGGTAAAATAGGGAGTTTAAAATTTTTAATCTCTTATGGTAATAAGAATGTTATAATAAGAAAGAAATTTGAAAAGATTTTCTGAATATGTGTAATAAAATATCTCACATGTGTCCTCTTAAAATTTTAATGAAAAACCAATTTATTTGCACCACTTTAGCGATTCTTATGAAAATTCGCCCTGTAATAATATATAGTATAGATTACATCTTGCAAAATTTACACGGTCGGTTTGAGATCAAACAGGGTAAATTTGGGAGACTCTTTACGTAAATTACCGACTAGTCATTGGCAATGCCGGTCCCAACATTTAGATTGTTCAATTTTGACTTCAGCTTAGCTGCTCAATTAATATTAAGTCATAACAAAACAAATTCGATGGAAACTAAATGATAAATATGTCCCCTTTTTCGATAGATTTCTATTTTCTTATATTTTTAAAAAAAGTTTTGTTCCCCTGCGCTGGGGGGTTATCGGAGTACGTGGGCTTGTGGGGCTTACCCCTTGGCCGGCCCTAGTCATCGTAACCTTAGGTAAAAATGATTCGACAAATCTCCTAATAATCTCAAGTATTGGGTTGTCGAGTTTCGTCAATTTACTAATTATACTCTTTCAGCCAATTTCATCTTTTTTTTATCTCCCTCCTCCCTCTCGTCACTTATGTCTCTCTCTCATCACTTAGAGGTCATTCCATGGTAAGAGTTTGAAATAGAAACACAATCATATTTAATTCTTTTTGGCTGATGATGGTGTTGTGTTTTCTCTAATTACTGTTTAATTATTTACAGTCCTCTCGTCCTTCATATATTCTATGATAATAAATATTCACTATTTAATGTATTTTTTAAAAGAAATTAAAGACTTTTGACTAACAAGGTCATTATCTTAAGCACAAGTTGCAACGATCTGATTCCATTTGGTGAAATTTACATGATAGTATTTGGTACGTTAACAAGAACAGATCCAATAAATATCATTATTTTAGCTTGTTTTAAAATAAGGGAAGAATGAGATTATAACAAAATGTGCCCTTTATTTTGAGGCATTTTTTTTAGTATGTTATATAATCAATTGGAGCTGGCTAACCCATTCTAATTTACATGAACATAAATTGATAAAACAACAAATGGGGAGAGTCAACTCTTTCGACGTTGTTCATACCAATTTAAATTAATTCAAATCAAGGGTTTGCAATCCGAGGCATGATGTAAACCTGACTCGGTTAATTCTCCTTCCTTCTCTCTCTCTCTCTCTCTCTCTTTCTCTCTCTCTTGGACACGCACATTTCGCTCGCACAATGAATCCGCTATGGCCAACTAGATTCTCTCATTTTTTAGAGGGTGGTCTTTCTTCGATTTCTGTAGACTATCCTAATTATCTTTATAACCGAGCTGCATCAAATTGGAAAACTTTGTATGAGTTGTCAAAGTATATTTGGCCGTCTAAAATAAAAACGTAATTTGTTAGATCCCAACATCATTGATTTGTAAAATCTCATTGGCGACAACTCGGGAGCCATTTTCCATTTGGTTTTCACGATAATAAATATAACACTCAGGATTTTGAAGTAGATTTTATATTTTGCTATTTTCGCCATATTTATTTAGCCATACGATTCCCCAGCCCCCTATCTCCAACATGTATTGGATGCTCTCTTCTCACCCTAATTTGTTTGACAGTAAGACATTGTGTCCAAAATAAGATACGAGATTTAACTCCCATATGATCAAAAACCAAAACATAATTAAGGAAACTGGGTGCAACCCTATACAAAATCCATTCTTCTTGATTCCTTGAACAAGAACAAAACTACAGCTTGGTCAGAGGCTCTTGGACAACTCAGCTATCAAATCTGTGAGGACAAATTGTAAATACTTATGGACCGCCATGCCCAGTTATATATCAAGACGTAAAAATGAGAAAGTTGCAGAAATAATTGCAAGCTAATGCCAAATGCTCTCTGTATTCTAAATTACATGGACCCTACGAGTGTTTTTTAAATTGCAGTATATAAATACGTTCCGGTAAATAATGGTATCAGAGGTAAAAAAAAAATGTAATGTGGATTTCCAAAAATGACTCCACCAAGGACCCAGGTATAGTTTTCATGCAAAGCCCCAAAACAGATCATCATATTACGCCTCGATTTCTTTGATTCTTATTAGTGCAAATCCAAATACGCAACCATTTCTGGCTGCGATGACCCAACTTATATCTTTGAATAAAATTTTGACTAAAAGTTGAATTTGAATACCAAGAGCATCTCCTGTCTTAACTCAAAAACTTGAATTTGAATAAAATTTTGACTGAAAGTTTTATTTGCTATGAAACAGTACTCTGATGTGCATACTCAAATTTAAATATAATTTCTATTTAGAAAGTAGATCTTTTGTCTTTACTCTAATGTTCCCTTTTATGTATTCGTACATATAATTGGAAAACCAATCCAAGTACCCAAAAAGACTTAGTAGGAAGAAATAGTTAAAGAAACAACCATAATCACTTCAGAAAACACACATAAAGGTATCAAAAAAGGCTATTGATCTTTAAAGCAAACATTAAAAGAAGCAACTTTCAGCAAAAAGATATCTCAGCATATGGAGAGGCTCTAGGGAACGCTAGCAACTCCTGCATAAAGTCGAACATCAGCTTCAACTTCTTACGTTCCGACTTGAAAAGGTTGACATTCTTACAAGTTGCGAAAATCAATATCTCCAACGCATTCGAGTTCTTGAGCAAGAACCTTAGGAAATTCATGTCGTTTGGCCGTATCTTGGTTGTAGAGAGTGCATTTAGATTCTTCATCAAGTTGCGCACTTTGACCGTCTTCAGACTACACAACAGGCCAACAAAATTGGGCTCCTGCAGTTTCCAGTATTCCTCATCTTTATCACGCTGAAAATTGGGAAACAATTATGCCATACAAACATAAACCCAATACCATTACTTTGACCGTCTTCAGACTACACAACAGGCCAACAAAATTGGGCTCCTGCAGTTGCCAGTATTCCTCATCTTTATCACGCTGAAAATTGGGAAACAATTATGCCATATAAACATAAACCAAATACCATTAAAATGCACAAAAATGACAAACAATATAGCTTCGACCAACCGACCTCTTCACTCTTAACATCGTCAATACTAATGAGCAGAGTCGTGATATTTGGTGCATGTGACAGAATGTAGGCAATTCCTGGCAACTCCCATTTCCTCAACCCTGTCTTTATCCATAGAGATTTGACATCAAAGGACACAAAATTCAAGATGTGCTCCCCTCTCAGATCTTGACTTGGATGCTCGGTACTGGACATTGCCTAACCATTTGCAGACCACAGGACCATGAAAAACAGACAGTGAAACACTGAACTGACAATAGTAAGACAATTAATTTTAGCAAGTACCGAGAGACATATGGAGGACTCTATATTTGTACCTCAATGTAGCAGCTGCACATTCTAAGGTCTTTAACATGACAAAGATCAACAAGATTCTCAAGAATGATAAAACTGGTAGAGATCCAAGGTGGATAAATTTTTTTTTTGCTCAGCTCACGACATGGATCTTTGCTGCAAACAAAACTTGCGCGCTTGAGAGATTCCATTCTCTTAATGACGTAAGTATTCAAATAGAAGCTTTTGATGATTTCAAATGAAACAATGAACGGAGCATAAATCTCTAAAGCAGAACTTGTACAAGAATAATCTTGTATCTTTAAGGCCTTCACACCAGCATTCAAGATAATGAGATTGGGATAGTTTGTCAAGTTGCAGTTTGTGAAAGACAAATTTTCAAGAAGTGGACAAGACGATAACAGATCGTTAACAGCCCGACCATTAAATTTGACTTCCTCAAATGAAAGACTCTTTAGGGAACTGGATCTGAACTTGACTGGCAGTTCTATAGAGCAACCTTTCAATGACAGTACTGTCAGCGAGCTACAGTTGAATATAACATGAGGTAAGCTATAGTCTTGTCGTGTACAAAAACCCTGTTGGCAAAGTTCAAGATGGAGTCGGTTGACATTACGTGTTAATGCAAATTGAATCCAGGAATCAACAAGGTGAGCTTCTTGACTGTAACCAAAAGCAACGTCCAACTTCTCAACTTTTGGAGCCTTGTGAAGAAGCAAAGATTGAGTGATGAAAGCGACTTGTTTGGATCTAATCTTCATGAGTAGCAAAAAGGTCAAGCAAGGGACATATAACCATATATACCTCCACCTCTTTGACAGTACACTTGTTCTGATCACATCCTTCATTGTTATGTATGAAAGAATGTGTTGAAGCAAAGAGTCTGGCAATTGGGATAGAAAATCACATTTCTCTTCAACATTTTGGGTCTTCTTCACCCTTTTTTGCTTTACTTTTGTTCCCTTGATGACGTTGCAACTCGCCTTATTGCTCTCTGTCAAATACAGAATCCAGAAACAACTTTTAGCGTAATAAATAGAACTAGAAATAGTATTGAGAACAAACTGAATGAAATCAAAGCATATCCAAACCCTAACAACGTAATTTTTCGCATGAATTCAACGGTGGATCCAAGATTTTGTTTTTTTCATGTGGAAGAAATCTTTAAGTAAATCTACATACAATCGTTTTCCTACCTGACAATTCAAAGACTTTATAAACTTTATTCTAGAAATGCAAAAAAAAAAAAAAAAGCTATAATTTTCGTCGAGAAACTTTGAACTTAATCAACTCTTACCCAAAAGAAAAATGTTTCTATAAAAACAGCACATGATAACATAATTTGAAATGCTATTTTATTGTTATAAAAGATTTTTGAGATATCAGTTCGTTGGCAAGGATGTCCGTCTGAGTAAGGTTTGCAAAAAAAAAAAAAAAAATTGGCAAATTAATGTTATCATTATTCAAATTATTTTTGTAGCTGTAATTTTTTTATCAATTTTTTGTTAATTGTTCTCGACAAGAGGAATATAAAAGTATAAAATTAGGTCAAAAATTTTAAAAAAATTCACTAAAAACGAAAATAAGTAAAAAATAATGACGTGGGGCTTTTTTTTTTGTATTTTCTAAACTTTTTTAGTTTTTATAAATAATTTTATACTTTTATAAAATCTCTTGTCGAGAAGAACCAACAATCATCAAAAAAATTAGCGCAAATCTTTTTTAAAAAAATCTAAATAAAAAAATAATTAAATAATTATCACAACCTAAATAGATACATTATCTAATCTTCTCAATCATCTTCAAAAGCAAACATAAACATTTATTATATAATCAAATTGGGCCCAAAAAGTCACCCACAAGTTTGGGTCATTGTGTCATAATGGTTAGAATACAGAATGCATATGAGAAATCCTCTTAAACGTTTGAAACAGTATTCATAGCATACATACCTTAGAGGATTAGACTACCCTGTTTCTGAGCAGGACTGACAGTCTTGTATGTCGTGCAATAAGCAAGTTCAGTATTTTGAAGAGCCAGAAAACCCTAAACCAAAATGGTTAAACTTTTCTTGAAACGGACAAATCTAGGATCATTGGCCCATTAAATCTGGGCCAATTTAATTTTTGAGTTAAGATTTATTATTTTAATAAACAATTTTTTTTATTTACTTAACAAATAAGATTATTTTTTTAAAGCAAATAAAGTTATGTGTAATTTTTTTTTATAATTTTTGGTTTGCGTCAATTTTTTAGAACATTTTCGCAAATTTGAAATTCATATCTACCTCCTCTTAGCATTTTTATTTTTAAAATAAAATAAAATATTGATGAGATCTCTCTACTTCTCTATATATAGATACATAAATACAAATGCAATCTCTATATCAAATCATACATATTTTTGTAATGTTGATTTCAGTAATAACTTAAAAAATATCCTAATATCTAGAAGTCAACTAACCAGGGATTTAAACCCACTTAAATTAAAAAATCAAACTCTTTTTCTTGTATAATAATTTTTTTGTACATATAAGTTAGATATTGAAAAATCAATCGCACCTAATTATATTAAAAATTTAGAATACATTATAATTTTAACCAAAATAGAATGCTTAATTTGTCAGGCTTTACCAAGCAAATTCATAATCCTTTTTCAACCAATCAATGGCATTTATTTAAATTAGTTATGCTTTAATTATGTTGAGAGTTGGCGGATGGAAAATCTCAACAATTTTAAATTGGGAGAAATTATGATATATAAATATGCAAAATGCCAACCTATATTGTAAGATTATCAAAATTATGGCTAAGGAAGAAATTTTGGTAATTTTCGATTTGGAGAAATTAATTTGAAACGGTTAAAATACAATTATAAAAATTTAAACACTACTTCTATTGTAAATACCAAAATTTTAGTGAAAAAAATGAGCTTATTCAAAAGTTTGGCGTCTTTCACTATTGCTTACTTTACGGGATAGACTCACAAGTCACAATACATGTCTAGATTCTTGAAAGAAATGATCTTTAATTGTACTAGTCAAACAGTAAATATGTATAATTAAATATTTTTTTAATGATCACTATATGCACGTATAGTTTGAACGGCAATACAATTCATAGTTTTTTAATTAAATATCAACAATTGCAATTGCAATTTTACACGAATGATTAATATAAAAAAAATTGTTAGGTAGTAGGTTTTCATAAATGAAAACTAATGTGTTATCCTCCCAAACCCAGTGTTTTTTTCTTTTCAATGGAAATATTTCACATGTTTAATTATCAAGAAAAATATATTTTTACTTAATTATGTCTTGATAAAATGACAAGAATTATTTTATGTTGGCAAAATTACCTTTACGAGTACACTTATAGATGTTCTATATGTGAGCTTTGTATATTATTTCATGTTCTTAGATTTATTCTTATGCAGTAGAAAACAAATTTTAATTCGAACAACTACTTTTGATCGCTTTATATTTTCTTTTACTGTTGTTTATGTGATAACCTTGCCATAGAGACTAAACAGTAGAAAATCATCCATAACTAAAATAAAAAGAATTAAGTTTACATACTTTGTGAGATTGATGAGAAAATTGTAACTTCATATATCAATAGCATATAGTACTGTACGATATTTTTATTTATTTATAGAAAAACAGCTCTGAAAAAGGCTGATTTGCATAAAATTAATCAAATCGTCATTATAAAATTTGGAGATAAATCTGACATAATTAATAAACGATATTCTTTAATTATTTTTCAAATAAGAAATCCATTTCTTGCTAAATTTAAACAATTGTATTTTTACATTAAAATGATATCTCTTTATTTTTTTATATCTAGACAAATATACGGTGACACAAATGTAATATATATATATATATATATATATATAACTATATTGTTTTTTTTAAATTATTGATTTTGATAATAACTTGAATAATATCTTAATTTCTAAAAATTCGCAAATTATCTTATAATTGACTTTCGTACGTATATTTATTTGTTTCATATCCATTGCTTGGAAGGAAAAGTTCGAATAAAATATTTTATTTTATTTCATACCAAGCAATTGAAAAATAACAAAAGGCTATAATAATTTTTGCATCCCCCAATTGTTGTCCGTGTTCACTCCGCCAATTGAGTAGAACAATTCACGGAGACAGAGACCGTTAAATCGTTAATGTTGGGGTCTACTGATTGCCGGCCAGCCGAACCATCTCCCAGCTTTTAGATCTCTCTCTCTCTCTCTCTCTCAAACCCAGAGTGAAGTGATATCGGCTTCTTCCACTCACCCCAAGTTTACTCCTCAAAACCCTAGTTCTTGAATCCAAACCATCCAAAATCTCTTGATCCACGGCCGTGTGGCACTGAAATGCATTAGGTTGGATTTTGGTATCCTGATTTGAAGAAAATGAGGCGGAGACCTACGGATTTTCGGCGTCCCGTGCGGCGGAGGTTCTCGAACGTGTTTTGGTTGACGTTGTGTGGGTTAGTAGTTTTGTTCCTTATTGTCCTCTTGAGTAGAGAAAGCCAGCCGGAATCGAGATCGGCTCTAATTAAGGTAACGATCTGTTTCTTTCCAATTCAACATTCGTACTCTGCTTGGTTGCCGGGAAATTGCAGGAAATTATAGGACAGTTGGGTTCACCACCAAGAAAAGGGGGTTGGGTGAACTGAACTTTCCTTTATACATAGTCTTGGGGAAAAGTTTGAATGGCAATCTTGAGGGAAAATGATATGTGATTCTGGATCACCGATTCTCCAGAAAAGTGAATCGTGATGACCTATATAACCTGGAATTGCATTCCGAAACCAAATAGGAATCCAATGTCCACCCTCTCCATGGTAACCTTAGACTCCAGGCGTAATCACTAAGATACGAAAATGTTCAACTCCAATAAATATCCTAAATACTATATCTCGCGGCTAAGATTGCAGAGTTAATCAGAACATGTGAACAAATATGGCGTACTTTTAATGATTCCTAGATATCAGATTTTCTTCCAATCCGAGACTACGATTGACGGACATCAAAACATCTCCTGAAGTAGAGAACTTACATCTTTCTTGGTTTGGATTTACTTGTGCATAACAACATGTACGGTTTGGTTCTTTGCAAGAATGAGTATGGTTGATGCTATTATTATGTTAGTTAGTAACAAAGTCTATGTATAAAACTGGGCAAAACCAATTATTAGCTAAAGTTTCAGAGTAATATCAGTGATAATGAAACTATTTAAGATTTTGGGGATAATTTATTAGTTCATTTGATCAGGAATTAATCAATGAGTCAAAACTCAAATTTGCATCAGTAACATCTTTATTTATGGTCTGCGTGTACCACTTTGGGCATACTCCAGAATAATTGCCCCGCTGTGTTCTAAGTGAAATAGAAGATAATGGATTGTCACTATAGTTGTTGAAGTTGTAATATCTGTCCCACCGTGTAACATAAGTGTCCTACGGGTGCCTCTACGTGTCTCCAGCATGTCCCACATGTTTCCACCCAAAGAAAAATGGAACAATGAAATGGACACGCCACAGGGTGTATTCCATTCATAATCGGCATGTCCCCCATGTGTCTAAGATAACTACAAGGACAAGTTAGGCTTGTTGGTGCTTCATAGGTGTGCAAGAGGTACGTCCTCTTCACTGTGGACCCCCAAAACGGAGTTTCCTTTAAGTGTCTCTCCAGCCAACCACTACCAGGCAACAATAATTGTGCCATATTCTCTCGCATGGAAGTCCCTAGTTGGGAAGCGCAGACCAAGTTTGGAGGTCCGGATTTACAGTGTCAGTTTGACAATCCATATTCTCTCGATTGTACTTGGACGGTCTCAGTGATTCTAATGATAAGGTTGAAATGGGCTTACTGAATTTGTTGTCCCTCATTGTGTCCCTTTCAGCTCATGTTAAAGCAACCTCTGTGGCATCTCTGTTTCCTGCTTTAACTGGATTACAGTAGGGAGTTAAACATCGACCAGTTGGTGTCATCTCATCTTACTTCTACTTTTTAGTGATTATCTTTGTGGTAACAAATAGTCAAATCTGCATTTGTGCACTTAATTAGGTATTGCTGAGTGGAGGGAAAAGAGCCAATTTGCTTAAACTAAATTTACTGTGTGATTTAGTCTTGGTTATGGTTGCCTGATGACTCAGGAAGGAAGGATTGGGCCTTTTCAGGTGTTCTTGGGCTTGAGCCTCTATTTGCTTGCCTTCTCTGGGTCCTGTCACCATGGAATTGCATATTGTGGATGCGACATTTTTAAATCTCCAGTCCATTGCACTCCAGAAGTCTCCTCTAGCCTTGTCCAAAAAACCTACCTCTATCTTTTGGCTAGGAAGTGAACTTCAATGATCATGCAATGCAGACTCTTTTGACTTAGTTATAGTTACTTTTTGGGATACTGAAGTAGTTAAGTTTTTATTTTGGTTACTTCGTCTCTCTGAACTTCATCCTGACAGTGGTGAAGCAGGTTGTGCTAATTTGATCTAGCAGCATTAGAAAAGGGTTCCTCCTTTGGGGTACAATCAATGCTGTTGTTGATTGTTAGTTGTTACGTAATTAGGTTACATGTATAGGTTAACCTTAATGGGTCTGGTGACTAGAGCCCATTAGGTTAACCCTAACCTCG
>JABCMJ010022868.1:0-16419 GCA_014822125.1 Arbutus unedo | reverse complement strand
AGAATTTTTTATGCTTTCTAGGAAGCCACTGTACGCTTCTGTAATGGCATAAATGGATTACATCATAAGCATTGCATGGAAAAAGAGAAAGGAAATGCAGATATAACCATTTCCTTGTAAGTTAAAGTAAATATTACTACACTGAAGATTCTCCGATATCAACCATTTCTTCCCCAGACTTTGTTGATTGCATAATTTCTAGCAAGGAACTTGGCAAAATGAAAAAAGAACTTGAGAAACATCTTTGACTAAAGCTTTGAGTTTGATAATTTGCTTTCATTTTTCTCGTAAAATGAACGTGATACCCACCAAGGGGGTTCCGTCTTGCTTTTCTATACACTGTCTGTGTAATCAAATTAGAGACGTTGAGAATCTTGACGCTATATTCTTTAGAGTTTCTGATTCAAGAGGTAGAGCGTAGCAATTTGGCAAAGCCTTTCTTTAATCTTGCAAATTGTGTCATACACAGTTTTTCGTGACAAAAATAAAGAAGCTAACCAATATTTTAACCATAGGGACGAATAGTTGTCACGCGTCATTGCCATAGTCATTTTTCACCATTTAATGCTATCATGTTTAATTCTCAAGCTTTCAGCTATTTCTTATTTGTACCCGTCTGTATTTCTCAAGACTCGATGTTATATCTGGATTTTCTGTAATTTTTTCTTGTTTTTTTCCCATCTTTACAGGTTCAAGTCGCAGATGTAGACTGGATTAAAATTACATCCCCCGAGGAGTTAAGCCTTATGGTATGCTAAATCGGTGATTCTGATTTAAGCTTCCTTGACTGTTGTTCTCTTACCAAGAGTTTTGCAGGAAGGAAGTCTTCAGTCTATCGATCTTTTGGCTGGCATTGATGATGGAAGTACTTTTAACCCCTCCCAGGTTTGAATACCTTAAATTATCTTCAGGATATACCTTCTAATTATCTTCTTCAGTGCATGTATTCGTTTCACAGAACATATTAATTCTCTCTTGTACTAGTTGAACTGATTCCCTGGCTTGCAAGTCAATTGGCATTGTTTCATTCTTGTTCGATTCTGAAATGCCCTAATAATATTCTATTTGCAAAATAAATCTTTCTCTCTCTCTCTCTCTAAGAAACCGTGTTTATATTTATAATATTTCTTGCAGTACATTTACATGGGCATCCGTGTCCATATTGACGATCACATAATAGAGCTTGTAGACAATGATGATTTCCCAAGTCCTTTTGATGGCTATGTGAAAGGACCAAATTTCATCATCCGGGCTAGACATATTGGGGTCACCACTCTTTATGTGAGTTCACAGGTTTTCTTTGTGTAAATAGATGTTAATTTCTCAGTAAAATTTTGTAACTGTTAAACCTAAATTTTGGAATGTAGATCAGTGCAAAACAACAATCTGGGGGACAAATATTGAGCCAACCTATTAAGGTGGAAGTTTATGCACCACCAAGCTTACATCCTAGTGACATTTTTCTGGTACCAGGTGCATCCTATGTGGTATGTTCCAGCTATTTCCTCTATTTTTTATCCTTTCCTTTTAAGCTATATCTTTAGATAGGAGTAGTAAGGCTAACAAGAGTATCACGAAACTTGCATGTGAACTATAGCATTCTTTGAAAATGAACCCTTTCTTTTTATACCAGCTGTCCATTTTCTTAGTACATTGACACCCAAGTTTTTTTGAGTGATGTGTGATATTCTAGCTCTTAAATTTGCCTCCATTCAGCTTACTGTAAGAGGAGGCCCAACGATTGGTGCACATGTGGAGTATGCTAGTATGGATGATGGGACTGCAACAATTCACAAATCTTCGGGACGCCTGTCTGCTGTATCACCTGGAAACACTGTAAGATTTGGTGTCTAGTCGAGACTTCCATTGGATAAAATATTGCATTTTGGACTTCATCTACGAGGTGTCTCTCATATGTAGCATAAAAATTGGTTGCAAATATTTTACAAGAGTGTCCTGGAAACAGGTAACACTGGCTACACGCTACTAGTTTTTCTTCTTAACCTAATTTTCAGGTACTTTTGATCTGTCATAGTTGATTGCTTTAATGTTCACTTTCTCGTGAATTGGCAGCAATCAAATTTCAATAGGTGCTTTCTGTTCCTCGAAACCCTTTCAAGTTTTCTGCTGAGGAGTTTGTTAAGTTTCCATGTAGTTGCCAAGTAATGGACACGTCCACCAACTTTAGCTGAAGTAAATGGCTAAATAGGCATTTTGTTTAGGGTTCAGTTTTGGGGATCATTTTGAACTGATTTCCAACAGAAGTCGACTACTAGGCCTGCAAACTTGATACCCATAAAAATTTATTGTGTTTATTTGGTTAGAGATGTTGGTGCAGTCCTCCTGATTCTAGACACTTCCTAACGACTTACCACTGCCATTTGTACTTGGGAAAGAAGTTATTTGGCTTTTGAAGTTTGTAGTTCTGCATCCTTAATGATGTCATAGCTTGTTAATGCATAGTTTTCATGTTCAGACGGTGGTTGCGACGTTGTATGGGAACGGAGATGCTTTGATTTGTCAGGCACACAGCCGAGTCGAAGTTTGCATCCCTTCTTCTGCATTACTGAATGTACAAAGTGACCGTCTGGCTGTTGGTCATGAGATGCCAATATTTCCTTCTCTGTCCAAGGCAAGAACTTTGTGTAAATGGAATTGTTCATGTATTTCTATGTTCACAACTCACCTGTCGTTGATCTCCTGTGAAGTGTTGACCACCGTAGGTGTTTGCAGGGCAATTTGTTTTCCTTTTATGGGCTTTGCAGGAATTACAAGTGGATTATAGATGATGAAAAGGTCAAATTTTCTTCTGTTTCAATTTTGACTGCTTGGGATTTCTCAACTGGTCATGTACATCAAACATCTGTCCGTTTCCTATTTCCTATCTTGTAGGTGTTGAGTTTCCAAGTAGCAGAGCACATGCCTGATGACAAGTACGGACTCCACATTGCTGAACTGAAGGAAAATATATCCAGCAGCTATTTGGATGAGGAATACCTTGGTTTTGGTGAACTGTTATATGGAAGGTACGCTCAGTAATACTAGCCTGGTGTCTTGTTCTGGTCCATCATTATCCATGTAAGTATGTTGCATGGTCAACAGAATTCATGAGAAATAGATTGAGCAAACATTTCCAGGATTGGACTTTTTCATTGAACCAAGAAGCAACTAGCAAGTACTCTTGCATTATGAATGTATTTTGCCATCAAATTAAATGGTCAAGGCATGTGTACAAGGGGTGCCTTGTATACACAAATAAATCATCAATACAGACTTTACTAAAAAGGTTCTACGGACTCCTAAAATCGCTTCAATGACAGATCAACTCTATCCCAGAACCACCTATACGGATGTGGCTTTGTTGAAGCGATAAGTAGAACTTATCATTTCTTGTGTGTTTGTATCTTCTTCCATTTGCCTTTTAAAATTGGTCAGAGTGATTTTTTGCAGAAGGTATTAAAATTGTTGTTTTTATTGCATGGAAGCAACTTTTCCCTCTGTTATTTTATTTTCTCTGTTTACTGGTACTTTTTGCTACCTTCTTGGGTGATTTTTGTTCTAGGCTCTTCTCACTAAAGGGAGAACTTGGATAAATGAAAAGAAATTATTTCCTAGCTTTTATTGAGTTCATTTAGTGAGTGGATGCATAATGAGGGGTCTTTCTTTTTCTTTCTTTGCACCGTGTCTTATATATTTTTGATATGGTGAAGCCAGTTTTTTGGGTAGATGACTAGATGTCATAGTTGTGGAGGCTTTTGGTAAAAAATGCATCAGTTCTCATTATCTGTGAAGGAAGACTCAACTAAATTCAATTGGTACCATAAATATGATAATAGTTGGAGTTCTTGAGATCTCCCATTTTGAATTGCATATGAAGTTAAATATCTTAGTAGATCAGATCTTTTTGCATTTGGTGAATTTGGTGTGATGGTGGTTGTCTGGTGAAGTTTCTCCTGGAATAGAGATAGATTTCTATATTTGAGTGATGTTATAGCACTTGTATGAATTTGATCTGGGTTATTAGTTGTCTTTGCTTGTAGTGGGTGTTCATGTTGTATGTAGCATAAGAATGTTCTATTTTGGTTTCTTTTAGGCAAGAGTCAGTATATTTGCTCAATATTGTTAGACTCCAGTGGAGCTTAACTAAATCTCTTCGGCATCTAGCATATGCTACTTTCTTGCATGTGCGGATTACTTAATCTCATGATAACAATGATTCCATGGCAGATCTTCTGGCAGGACAGAAGTCACAGTATCATTCTCTTGTGACTTTATCTCTGGTGATTCGTTCTCACATTCGAGGTCATATACTGCGTCTACATCTGTATGGGTGGTACCTGATCTTCCTCTTGCTCTTGGAGCACCAATCACCTGGATTCTTCCTCCTCATTACACTTCATCAAGTCTTTTGCCTTCTTCTTTGAGTTCTTATAGCCAATATGATACTCAGAGTCGCAAAGGTTCAATATCCTATTCTTTGCTGAGGCAATGTAGTCGAAAGAGCGAAGAGGCTCAGAAAGATGCTATATCAATTGATGGAGATAAAATAAGAACAACGGAGAGTAATAATCTGGCATGTATTCAGGCAAATGACAGGACAACTGGAAGGCTTGAAGTTGCATCTTGCATTAGGGTTGCTGAGGTATAAATGTGTCATCTTGTTTCTATATTGCTGTCATGTAGGATTTAATTCTTAAGTTAAACTGTTGTTTTGTGCATTACACTTGCTTATAAAATTTTCGTCCTTCCAATGATATTTTTGAACTTAATTAATGGAGGATAAATTTTAGTTTCAAATGTCAGCCACTAACACTCTTTGATTGAGGAGTTTTGCGTTCAGGAAATGTAAGTGCACTTCAGTAGGATCTATCCTAGGGCTGCTTTATCTTGCCCATCTGATATGACCATGTAAGACCGATTGTGCTTTGTAAAATATTTTGTGCTGATATGAAAAGCCAGTTGGGTAGAACATTATTTTGGAGTGATTGGTCCAGTGTAAAATTACCATTCTTCTAAATAATGTTTCAATTAGCCTGAGCTGATAGACATTAGATGATCCTGAGCCTATGGTGCATTTGGAGCATGGTTTTCATAAAACTAATTATTTGTAGCAGTTATGTAAGTCATCTGGATCGATCCTTGTGTTTTTGTGGTATTTTACTAAATTGATGTTGGCATCTATCTTGATATTTTTTGGATGTTTAGAAACTTCACAAGTGCTGGTGCTTTATTTTGTGATCAGGTGTCTCAAATAAGAATAGCCAAGGACTTTCACACAGTTGATCTTGCTGTTGGAGCTGAACTTGATCTTCCAATAAACTATTATGATATCCTAGGTAATTACCCTTCAATAACCTATTGTTAATTATCCCCTATCAGTCTGCATGATACAGATGGCATCTGATATATTCCTCTTGTCAATTTGCTTTCAAACAGGACTCCCTTTCCATGAGGCTCACAATGCTGATCCCTTCAATGCTGAAACTAACTATCCTGATATTGTCTCCTTGAATGTAACAAGTAATGGCAATGGGAATATCCATCTTAAGGTTCGATGACATTATTATTTCAGTCCTACCCAATGGGAATATCACAAACCTTGCCGTTTCCCCCTTCTTTCTATGTTTATGTTGTTATTGTCCTAGTATTTTCATGTGGACAGTGATATCTTACTTAAACACATGTGATGCACCTGGATAATAAGCTATGTTTGTTTTAACTATTTTCTTTGTCTGGCCATAGTGGAACTCTCACTTTTTCACTCTTATCCCTGGTTGAAGGCAATGCGGCATGGTAAAGCTCTTGTGCGAGTATCCTTTAATAGCAATCCGCAGAAGTCAGATTACATAATGGTAATGGCTGACCCCTCCTCAGATGCTGGCACTAGCTGATATCTCTTCCTGTTACAGAAAATTAGAAATTCGAAGCTTAGAGGAAAATGATTACTTTCTATTTCTTAGTCATTCTAGAATTTATTGCGACACTAATCTAGTCATTTTTCCATCGAAAAGCTTTTTCTATTTGCAGCACTATTCCTCTTCACGTATGAACACACACTAGGTGGTGCGACATTACCACCAGACACTAGAATAGTACTACTAGGATGTTGTTGAGGACGATACAGTTGAATAAGTCAGGAGAGCCTTCCTTTTGTACTATGCTAGATGGCACAAAGAACATTCAATAGATGTTTGCAAATTTAAATGAATGATAAATCGTGATCTGATTGGTAACATAGTTATCTGGTGCAATTCTAATTTAGAAGCTTCCCAGGAATTATCTTTGAATTACTCGATTGTCTATTTCTGAGAAATTTAAGTTTGAGGGTACATGTGGGCTTGGCCACATGAGCGTATTCGTATTTTATGCATGTTCCATGAGTTATGTGAGTACAAATTACTTCTTGCTTTTGTTTTCATTTGCATCCTGAATAAGCCTTCGAAGAAGAAAGTCTTCTATAAAAGTGCTATCTAACCCAAGCCTTTTTTGCCCCAATATTCTATTTGGTTTACATTTCACTTCAGAATCACTGACATGTTACCACTTCCAGATCTTAATTGGTGCTCATTTATATCCTCGGAACCCAGTCCTCAGCCTAGGCAGTCAACTCAACTTCAGTGTGGAAGGTTGGTATGACTAAAATTCAACTTTATTTTCGGTTGGTCACCAAACTTAAGCAGCTATTGTTGTGAATCACTTGTGGTGCGAACTATCCTTAGGGAGGAATGGTTTAGGCATTAAGTGACATAATCTTTGTCTTTGACGTTTTCAAGAGCTTTTTGTGTTAATGCTCTATTATTCATGATATAGTTAATTGTTTCTGACTTGCTAATCTTCTTCTCATGTCATTCAAGGGGATGGATGTGAGAGTTTTTTTCATGTTGAGTTGTTGCTTTTGAGTTTTAGAATTCCTTGATATTTGGCTCCAATTTAGTCTATTGGTGTTGCTGCATGTCTTTGAATGCTTATAGGAATTGCACGCTTAATGTTAATTGATCGTGTCGTACCGAGTAAAAAATATATTTATAAAAACTTAGAATTAACTACTACTCTAAAAAATAGTGGTTAAGTCCGAGTATCGATCCACGGAGACAGGATGGCTGAGTTACAATTAATCTAATCATTTTTAATGTTAATTCGATAAAAGAAATTGATTTGGTTTGATTGTTTTGATTGAAAAATAATTAAACTAAGCAAAGTAAAATAATTAAATAGAGTGAAAATTAATGAGAAAAAGTCTAGTGAGAGAAAGTCTAGGGTTTCGAATCCACCCCGACTGCGTAACTAGGTGATGTATATGTTAGGCTTTCTATTCGAATTACACATGTTAAGAAAATAATCGAGTTGTTAACAGACATGAACTATCCCCTAGCACAAATCGTCTCACTAGTACAATCCGTCTATTTTACGGACTGTCTAGTGGCACGATCTGTCGTACAAGTATAATACATCTCAGTTACCCAAGCACGAACAAAGAAAACTATTGATTAATTCTGTATTTGAGAGTGTACACACAAATACTCAACTAATCGAAAGGAGTAAATCTATTTTATTCACGCGCAACAAAAATATGTTTTCAATTAACCAATTGATCCGAATACGAAAAAAAACTAAACATAAACACACCCAAAGTTACTTGAATCGGTGCTTCATCTTTTCTCTAGATGAGGGGTTTAGCCAGCCATGGGAGCAAAAGAAATCGCAATCTGATTAAGAAAACCCATTCTTGATATTTTCCGCTGTTGTTGACGATCTTCGAATGTCTCCTCTGTCCTTTTTTTTCCTCCACAGTGATGCCTCCAAAGTGATGAGTGAAGTGCCGCCTTTGGAAAAAATGCCGCCGCCCAAAAGTCCCTCCTACAGGAGTCCCCTTTTTCTTTATTTATAGGGCATGCCTAGGGCATGTGTGGTTCTCCTTTATTTAGGATTTTATTCGACTTTCTGAGGCAAGTGCATCTCCCGTACTTCCGTTTCTATTTTCTTTTTCTAATTCTCATCTTGTAATCATTTCTATAGAAGAGGACTCTAATTAGATCCCCTAAATTACTTGATATCATATATAGCAACAACCTACTAAATTCCATTCTAAAACTTTAATTAATTTGGGTCCACTCCTTAAATTAATTTGATCACGCGACTCGCTTTGACAGCAATTATAAATCGACTTTACAAACGTTTTTGTAACGGAACCTCCAAATACCTTCAACATAAAAATAAAGCATTATACTAAGTAATAATATTAAAACGAACTTTAACAAAGATAAATTAAGGAGCGCTAATGTGAACATTTATGCGCTTATCATTAATGCTCTTTTCTTTCCCATTGGTTTTTCAGTGGTGGTAAATATCTTGTGAAGGATTTGGGGGATCACGAGGATGTGGAATAAATGTACAGATGTTGGCATTTGGCACGTACTTTTGGCTCAATTGGAGTCGTAAGGCTGGACTTAAAACTAAGTCGCTAAAAATGTGTCATGTTTGGTTGCTAAAAAGTCCAGCAAGAGAACAAGGGAATGCATTTGGATGGTAAACTGGGATGTTCACTAGAAACTGTTAAATAATCCGTATTAGTTGATTGGGAAGGTGAATTCTTTTAATAATCTTGGTAAGTAATATAATCATTAAAAGGAGGCCAAGGGTGTTACCTATACATATGGTGTATGAAAAGAAAGATACATAAACACAATGCTATAGGCTGTCCCCAAAGTGTAACTGTGATATAAAATGAACTAGTAAGACAGGGGATTCATTAATTCCCTCTTTTGAAATAAAAAAAAAATAGGAAGACTAAGAGTGAGCTTAAGAATATTTATGCTCATCTTGACAGCTCCAGGTAGATATCATTCTCTTTGAAATTGATAAATAAATCATGTCAATATTTGTTTTAATGAAAAAGTTGCAGCATCAGTTAATTGTTACTTCCCACTTTCTTTTCTTTGCTAGGGATGAAGGATAAAATGTTTGGCCATTGGATGAGTGCTAATGAAAATGTGATATCTGTGGACGTTATGTCTGGAAAAGCTGAAGCCATTGATGGCGGTACTACTCAAGGTATTGAGCAAAAAGTTGTTCCCTGTTGCTATTCATGATCATCATGGAACTTCTCTAATGGAAGTCTTCTCTATACTTTAAAATGGCTATCTCGTCTGAATATCTAATGGTTACCAAGTCTCCTTGGTCTGAACTCCTTTCCTTTAAACAGTGATTTTTGAAGGTCCAAGTTTGAAATTGCAAACAGCAGTTACTGTGTTGAAAGGGAATATTGTGTTTATTGATGCTCCCAGAGAGATTCTGACGAATGTTCCTTTCCCGGAAAAAGGATATTGCTTCCCTGTGAAATTCAGGTTTGTACACTGGCCCTATTGTCTGGATGACAGTTAGGATTTAGAACATCTTTATGTGCGTTGCTTGAAAGTTACTCATTTATGATTATTCTCTTGATGTCATTTTGTCTCAAATAGTTTGTGATTTGTGAAATTTCATCTTTAGAGGACAATGAAGCTGATGTCACAGCAATTGAACTTGTGGAATTTACGTGCTCCATAATCATCGGCAAATAGTAAAGGCTCTGCTTTATGATTTTTTTTATTGACATTTATTTCTGAGAAGTTCAAAGTTAATGTTTTTACTTGGGTGCTGCTTTCTTTAAGATGCTTCAAGAATTTCTCTGCCTAGACATTATATATATGATTTTGATGGAACTGATCTAGCTGAGCAAGAGTTTGATTTCTTGTCACACTCTCTTATGTGTTCAGACCTTAGATTAAGTATTGCTAAAATCACCATATTAGGGTGAGAGTTGTTTTCAGGATTTTCTACTGAAATCAGGAATACTGGGATTTTCTTCTGAAATAACTCTCATGGCTGCTGATTTCATACTAAAAGGAAGCTAAAATTACTTTTCTATAAAAGTACCTGTATCATCCCAATGGAAAGACCTTTGTCACGATCTTTTGGTAAGATGAACCTACCGGTAAGTTTTTTTTGAAGAAAATACCTTTAACCGAGGAAGACATGCCAACGGAATGGCCTTAATCAAACAAGATACAAGTGGACCAAAGGAGAGAGGCGCTCATGAGCATCTTTAGATGATCAGATACAGTCAAACTTTGATACTTACTTTTCTGCATATCCTTTCTGCCGCTTTTGTTGGTTGAGTATATTACACATGCATTGGTGACGTGAATACATCCAATACCCGTTCTCTTGGATCCAGAAGCAGTGAAGTGTGATGCTTAACTTTCTATGTTGGGACCTTTTTTAGCTGATTGGCTTGCCTTTTAATTTTTCTTGGAGCACAATATTTCTTTCTGCATGCAAACTTTGCTTATAGTTGGAGAAGACGCGATTTACAAAGAGAATCGTTTGTGAAATTAATCTGTTTGTTTCCTTGTTCAAGTGATGCTCCCCACCACAAGTATGAAGCTCCTCAAAACGGTGTTCAAGCCCTGTATGGCTGTTGGGTGGACCCACCTTTTGTCGGGTTTGTCCCTATCTTGCTCTTTGCTCTTGTTTTCGGCAAAACATCCACTCTATTTCTCTAATATTTGTGTGGATTGTAGATATGCAAAGCCATGGAAGGATCATGACACTGGTGTATCTTATTGCCTTTTCTTCCCTTACTCTCCTGAACATTTAGCACTTACTATTCCCAAGTCAAAAGACATGAGGCGGTCTGTTTCCATCAATGTTTCGTTAAGAGGAGCCGACAATATTTCTGGATCTGCATCTGCACTTTTTGTTGGAGGGTTTTCTATATTAGAACTCAACAAGGTGATAACATTATCTGACTTCTGTCTACTTATTATAAAAATATTTACCATGCGTATGCTAACTCCTTCCAATATTTACATCAAGTTGCGGTCTCGGGCATTTCTTTATCAACTAACATTTGGAGGATGGTGTCTTGGAGTTGAGTCCCTTCAAAACATTGGGCAGATGTTGAGATGGCGATTCTAGATATGACTTTGTAATTGTTTGCGTTTCAGAATTCAATGCTGTTAAATATGACACCAGACAATAACAGGAGTATCATAACCATCATAGGGAATGCAGGTATACAACTTTTTCCTCCTTCAACTTTTCTTTTTGATCGTGCGAACAAATTCCTTTTACACGAAATTGAAGGATGAAAAGGAAACTATGGTACCCCCGTTCGATTTCGAGCACATTCCAAAATGATATAGCATCATATATCAGAATATTGTGCTCATAAAGACCTTTGACCTTCAATATCACCATCATTTCTGTACTTATCCATGCATCAAGATTCATAAGCCATCATCGATGAACTTGTTCTGCATTTTCTGACTGTAGATGTGGAAGTCCACTGGCACAACCGGGATCAACTGATTATCAACCTCATCCATAGAGAAGATTCTGGGATTGGAGGGCGTGCACAATATGAGGTGAACATTGTGCCTTGTTTTTATTATATACCCCACTTGAGATGAAATTGTTGCTGGAGTTATTGTTAATGTTACACAAAATATACGATACTTGAAATGTGGCCAGAAAGAGGTGGAAATTATATTTATTTAGAAGGGAAATCATAACATGGTGCTGAGAATAGTTTGGTTGATGCTGTGGAGTCTTAAACCTAGTGAATCTATCTTTGGGTTGTTTGCATTGAATTCCTCTTGCCCCCAAAAGGAAACAGTAAGTTAGTACTGTCCGGTTGAAGGTAGTCGGAGTGCCCTCTGATGGTTAAGTTAGTTCCTAGAGAAGAAATGGTCTAATTGAAAAGCACTTGGGAGTCAGTAATAGCGCGTACCTTGAATGAGGTGCCTAGTTAACTTATATAGAGGATGACCACGACGTCCGAGAAAACTGCATAGTGCATCATGATGTCCTGACCAACCGCCTCGTGCACCACGTCTTGAATAACAGTCCCTGTGCACCAGGACGTTAGAAACAATTGTCTCTACTTTGGACATCGTGCATGACGTATCAAGTGTCGGGTCATACTTCACCCGGACACACCGAGCCACTTGTTGACTATGTGGAGCCATGAAAGCTATTGTATTGTGGTCATGTCGACCACTCTCTGTTCAGCTCGACCCACACGTTGGTCGTGAATCCAGAGACGGACTGGTTACACGTCATGCAGATCTCCTAGGAATCATGGAGCGAAGTTGGCCGAGGACCCAACATCAAAGGGGAAGGATCAAGTCTTTGGTCATTCTTTGGTCCAGTGATGCCAGACCCATTTGTACCGTGTCCCAATGTCTTGTCCATACGAAGGAATATTTGAAAAGAAAAATGAAACCGTGAGACTTGTTCCAAAAGTTTTGGGATTATCAAATGAAAGAATTTTCATAAGTTAAGATAAACGAAACATCATAATCTTTCTTGTGTTAAGCTAATCCACATTCTTATTGGTTTCTTCAGGTCAAAGTTCTTGGGGACCAAAAGTTCAAAGATAAATTAGTCTTCACTCTCCCAGCCAATGGTATGCATTTTCTCTTAACACAAGATGCACAACTCTCTTTTCTTACCCTCTCTCGAGAATACTTTCTGCGAGTTCCAAATGATTCAGAAGCATAATGATATTGTACAACGTGTCTATTTTTCAGGACAACGAGAGGAAATTGATGTTAACTATGAACCTGGAATGAGCGTAGCATCATCATCAGAAACGTTGACAAATTTGACCTTATGGGCGGGTATAATCGGTTGCTTCACCGTTTTGATACTCACTGCAGTCATCTTCATTCGTTATCTGGACAGACCGGACAGGTCTAGGCCGTTGATTGCACCAGCACCGGCGCCAACTGATGCAGCTCCGGTAACTCCTGTTCGTGGTGGTAGTCCTGTTGTTGCAAATGGACATACTCCTCGGACGCCTCAGCCTTACATAGAATATGTGAGGAGGACGATAGATGAAACCCCGTACTACAGACGAGACAACAGGAGGAGGAGGGTGGTTAATCCACAGAATACTTTCTAGATTTTAGCAGGGCAGTTGAAGTTTGTGTATTTGTATGGCTGTATCAATGTCAAATGGTTAAGGCAGGCTCTCTCTCTCTCTCAACCTGCTCTGCTACAAATTTTGTAAATATAGTCGTTGCTTAGTTTAGTTTATCATTTTTGATAATTCAAAGTGTCCGGGTCATTCTATGCGAATCTCGACCTCGACTAATCTCTGGGGCTAGTTTATCATTCCTTTTGAAGGTGAGTTTGTTGTGCAATACTTGTTTCCTCTCTCTCTCTCTCTCTCTCTCTCTCTCTCTCGCGTAGTTGTGCAATACTATGTATGGTTGTGAGGTGGTTAAGACTCTCCGAATCTGAGTTTTTGGTCTTACATTCGACCTGCCATGGTGACGAGTTCATGAACTCTTAACGGCGGTCGTGGCAACGTCTTTCAGTGACTAATCCAGCTAGAACGGGCTCCAATCTTATGTAGATGAACGGGCTTCATTTTATACAATGATGGCCTTTTCACTGCTTATGCGCAGATCGATCAGTTTCATTATTATAACTCTTTTTTTGTATTTTAATTTAGTTTGTTGTATCTTTTCAGATCTTTGATTCCTTTCTACTTTTTCAACTTTTTTCGTCTCTAACAAATGTTTGGAGACATTTGCTTAAATTTGTCTTGCTTTTTTTTATTCTGTTCATCAAGACAAATAATTAGTCTGAAAATTTAAATACAAACTTAATTAAACAAAAACAGTGATGTTAATACTTGCATAAATTTTGTTAAAAAAAACTTACTATAATTTCATATTTATTTTTCTCAGAAAAAAAAAAACACTAAATACTATTGAGAGTTGACTACAAAATAAATATGGTGTGTTGTGTTTGGTGTTGTGCAAGTGTGTTGTACGTGTAACATTCTTGGTAATAATATCTCAAAAATAATACACACACATCACTTTTACACATTATTTTTGCACATCACACAAAATTACGCCGTTTTGTATTGAGAAAAAATCATATTTATTTTAATGTGCAAAAGTGATGTGTATATAGCACTATTGATAATATCTCCCACGAAAGAATTCCACTCCGTGATAGCGTGCATCGACAAATGCCATTGCGTGCCGGGAATGTACCAACATCCACGTGTCTAAATTTTGATGGTTGATTCTTTTTGTACCAACATCCACGTGTCCACATTTTGATGGTGGATGGTGGATGGTGCGTGTGTTATTCACTCTCAGGCTTTCACAACTTGCCTACTCGCCCTCTTTTGTTTTCTTCAAAAAAAAATAAAAGCGAATGAATTTTTTTTTTTTAACATAAATAAGAAGTTTTTGTGTAAAGTTGAGACTCTTTAGTAACAAAATTTAGTTGGTTTGTTGCAATTCGTAGTTTAAGAACTATCATTTTATATACTGATTGATTCAGTTTTAGTTAATTTAAAGTGCACATCATTAATATTTTATAATTAGACTCTAATCGAATGGACCTGCTAGTTATCGATTGATTATATATTGTTATTTTTTATTTAGTTGGCGTAGACACGAAATAATCAACTATCATCAAATACGAAAGACTTTCAATAAAGCTTTCAAACTTGTTCCAAAGTAAGTTTAGGATTTGGGTTTTGCTCCGGTCGGTGTTTCGAATCAAGGTAGCTCTAAACTCGGGAGTAGAGTGATTGATAGATTACATGTTACAACTATCATTTAACGTGCATTATTTGTTCACACATCTTGTCAGTATCTCATTTTCATAATTACTAAATAATCATTAAAGTTTTTTGCCTACTAAGAAATTGTATTTTTGGTATGAATTACTCTCGCCAACTAACACTCTGTCATCTGATAAGACTTTAAAGTCGGAGCTCTAGCTGGCATTTCATTTTCCAATAAATTGTGTTAAAAGAAGAAACATATTGATTTTCCTAACCTTTTATATGTTGATGACAAAAAATAATTTGTTTTTAGGAAAAGTAAAAAAAATGTTAGAGAATCAAGCACGTGCGGGTATCCATGAAGTACCGGTTACAGCTACCATACAGCACGTGCTATTCACGTACCATCCCGCGCATCTTTCTTCCCGCCCAAGTCATTTTCTCAATTATCAGCCTCCCAAAATCCCACCAAAATCCCACCAAGAGATAAAAGAAGCCCAATGCGCAGTGCGCACCCAAGGCGATTTCTGGTCCTCCAACGCTCTCTCTCGCCACACTTATTAGGTTCTTCCTTCTTCAAGTCTCTCTCATCGACTGTTCATCCTCTCTCTCACTCATCCAATTCTCCAACCCTAGTTTCTTCTTCCATGGCCGAAGCTGTGGAGAACAACTCCTCTTCCTATGTCTCCGCCGCTGCTGACGTCGAGTTCGGGTTCCAGCGACCGGAAATGTACAAGGAAAAACTCGCCGGCACCATCGATCCTCCGTACGACCGCCACGTGTTCCTTTGCTACGGGAGTTACGACTCTTGGCCGTCTCGCGTTGAGAGCTCCGATTCCGATCCCCTCCCCAAGCTTCTCTCTGGAGCTCTCAAAAGTCGTAAGAACGACATCAGCGTCAAGGTTAGGATCTTCTCGACTGTAATTTAACTAGAGTTAATGATCCGCGTTTCGGCTTCAGTTGTAGTTGTTAACTGGAGAGCGTGTGTATGTATGTATGTGTAGAGAGAGGGAGAATTGTTCTGATTTTTTGTTGATTTGATGAGTTTTGACTTGGTAATTTTGCAGACTCGTTTGACTGTGTGCGAGGGACGCGAGGGGACTGAATTTTCCGATGGAGATGTTCTAATCTTCCCCGAGATGATCAAATACAGGTAAGTTTGGAGAATCCTTAAGCTTTCACTTGTAATTCTCTATAAGGCTGTGGAGTCTCTTGTATTTCATAACAATTAAGTATTTGGTAGAAACCAGTTTAGAGTATTTTTGTTTTTTCTTCCTACTTTGTTCTTTGTTGAGTCTTAAGATTGTGCTACAAATGTCCTCGCGGGTCTTAAATAAATTTAAAGCTTTGTTCAATATTTTTTATCTTCTTGTGTTTGGAGTATAAATAAAGTCAAAATCAATTGTAATGTCCCGAATTCAACTATTGGAATTCTGTTTGCTCCATTTGATACAAGTAAAGAAAAATGCTTATGAAATTGATCTAGAATTTTGTTCTTTGTTTAGTAGTAACTTTTTTTTTATAGCCGAGGTATTCGGCTTGCTTTGGGATTAATCTCAACCTAATGCCGACTAGTCTTTGGAGGACCAATTTCCCACCGTCCACTTGCCCGGCCCCAATTAAAGTGAGAGCATTTTACCTGTATGGACCGGCCCCAAAGGAATTAATAGCACTTGAGAAGTTTCGAACCTGAAACCTAGGAGGACCATACCTCTGAGTCCCAAGACTTGATTACCAGGCCAACCCCTTAGGGTTTTAGTAATAACTTAATCATTGAATAAAATATTTTCTGTAGTAATTGAGAACCTATCATTTTTACTCCAAAAACTAGAAACCCT
>JABCMJ010022863.1:0-10554 GCA_014822125.1 Arbutus unedo | reverse complement strand
ACATGGGTCACAGTGTCCCATACCGTTATTAAAGGAAGATATATAAATATATAGATTCAGCCAAACTTTTTTCCTTGTTTTTTTTCTTCCTTTTATGGGTAACACAAAACATAATAATAATGCGACAAATAATTCACTGTTTTTAAGCAATTCTTCTGCTGTCCTTCGCACGACACATTTGTGTGGGTGTGAGCTCTATAAGAAATTATTCATGATAACTCAAAAGATTTGGGTCAGTTTACGCATAATTTGATTAATTTTTAGAGGATCAATCTTATTGTTCATTAACAGGATGTCCAATTAAAGTCAAGGAGAACTGATCTCAAAATATTTGATAACACCTGAGAGATTTTGAACTTGAAATCTTAAGTGGAAAAATAAATCGCTAAGTCTTATGTCTTAATTAACCACTAGACCAACCCCTTAGAGTTACTCAATGTGTTAGGAGTCTTCGCCACCATATATCTGGTCCATACTCTTGGAGTGTTGTTCCTGTAACGATTAGCTCTGGTCTTGTACAATATTCATTGTTTTGACCATCAAAATTTCATAGATTTTGTAGTATGTCACCTATCCTTGTATTGTTGCAGGACGAATATACTTAACTGTAACGTTTTATTGAATTTTCGGCGTGCTCATGACTTTAAAAGACATTGCACAAGATAGAGATATTATCTATTATTATAGCATTAAACTTTGCATTTACCAAGCGATGTGAAACTCTTGACCACTCAACCCTAATATGATACTCGGGATGAGCGGTCATAGAAAAGGTCTAATGCTATTACTCCGGATATAGCTATTCAAGTTTGTTATATCTAGAATTTGTTTACTTTCTTGCACTCTAGGGACTATTTTATCCATTTGAAGGGGATAAAATTATCATATCCTCCTCCCCATCCATAACTTAACCCTCCCTTTTATATCTCTCTTTTATTTATAAAAATATCATTACTAATTATAAAAATCTTTTTATCAATTACAAAAAGATTCTCTATCCATTCCTATTTATCATATCATCATTTCTATATAAAAAAAAAAATACTTGATAAAGTGATTTGTTGCTCCCTCGTCGGTTATGACTTGCAAAAGACTAAGAACATAAGGGTGGCACCAGCCAACGCCATTCGAATGCCTAAGTTAGTGATCGGAAGATATCTGGAGAAAGATAAGATAAACAGGGTAGTACTAGAAAATCGTAGGTCATACCTACTCTATTCACTCTCACCTGTCTTTCTACCTCTTGTGCTCTTTTAGTTATACTAGGAGTTTGTTTCTGTGAGATCGTGATAGGATCATCACTCTTGGTCGTTTTTTCGAAGTCATTACCTTCACGAATCAAAACTTTATCCATTCAGATTCGGACGCAATGTGATTTGTTTCCATCAGGAGTCCTCCTTCAAAACCCCAGCATTGACAATTATGATCAGCCCCTATTCGGATAAGGGAGGAACTTGCTTTGTCCGAGCAGTAGAGGAGACGACAAGATCAGAGACAAGAAGACCTCCTCAGTCGTCGATTTCTTACGTATCAATACTTAAATAAACTATTTATAACTTTTCACTCTTCTATAATAAATCTCCTATTCTACGATATTTTCCCTTCTTATTTTATTTATCCTCTTTCTTTCAAAATTTTAATCCCAAATGTTCTAAATCCTATTTCTTTCAAAATTTTAACACCAAATGTTCTAAAACCAAGCAACGTGTGTTGGCCAGGAGCCGATTCAGAACATCTGACAGACACTATAGCTAGCAAGTTTATTAATTAATTCAACATGGCCTGCCAACAAGTTTTGACTTTAGATTCCAAGTTGCACTGGCTATATAGCTAGATTTATTATTATTATTATTATTATTATTATTATTATTATTATAAAACATTTAAAGGCCCAAGGGAAAAGGGACAAAAGGCACTAGCTAGGCAACTTGGCAACAACCCCAATAAGCAAACCACAAAAAGGGTGAGCGAAATCTGAGGAAGGGTGATTAGAAGATGTAGGGTGTAGTGGGATACTCATCTACTTGCATTATGCCTTGAAATAATGCAACCTTTTTGATTGAATGGGGAGAATAAGAGAGGCAGAGAGCAGACCTATATCTGCAGGTTTTGTAGCTCTAGCCTACTCTTGATTTCATCAGAGATGAGAAGTGGCATTTTGTGGACAAAGATTTGCATCACATGTTGAAAACTATTTCTTGGTCAAATTCAAATTCAAGTTGACTGACACCTTTTTTATGTTTAAAATAAACTTAGAGATTGTGCTTTTTTTTCTTTTTTTTTTTTTTATAGTTGAGATTTTTTACCGTTTGTAGGATTACCTCAACTTAATGTCGACTAGTTTTCAAGTTCTGAAGTTAATAATCGAATAAACCTCTAATTACCCCTAGTGATTATTTATAGTAAGATTTGACCTCGTGACCTTGAGATGTTAAGCTCATTAGTCACCATTTCTACTTCTGTGGAGCCAACCCCTAGGGGTACTCTATGCTTTAGCGGCTCTAATGTAGCAACAGGGAGTTTGGAAGGCACACGGGAACCTACATCTCATAACGTTATTGTTTTGTGTGCAAAATATTGCTCAAATAATGGTACAGTATTTTGCGCGACAAAATAGTGTCGTTTTGACACGCAACACACTTTGTTATACGTTATGCACAACAGGTTTTCCGTTCCATTTGAAGCTAAGTATTTCTACATTTATATCGTAAATTATAGATTTTTTTATTATAATCAAAATTCGTGAAAGTTTTGGATCATAACTTAATAGATTTTGTAGAAAGATAGTACGTAAATTTGTATAGAGAATTCAAAAAGTGCATTCGGAAGTGATTTTAAAAAATCTTATATTCTCCATTTTTTTTCCTCATATGTATTGCAATTTCTCTCCCAAACATTCAAAATACAAAATTGCACGAAAAAAAGAGTCTAGAAACACAATTTCATATTAATTTGAAGGGTCACACGTGCATCAGACGGTTCTGAACGCATCTGCGTCCAAATTTGAGTGAGGGAGTTGTGTTTGTAGGCTTATTTTTGAACCACTAAGCGATTGGTTCAATGAAGTAACTGAGTGTAGTTCCTAGATCAATGCGTAGATTCTAATTTCATAATCGTTTAGTGGGGTTAAACATTCTCTTTAGAGCTCATATTATAAGGTGTTCAGATTGTAACTTCGGTAAATTTTCTTTTATGCTTAGATTCAAGTTTTTGAAATCGCTTAGTAGGGTTAAACGTACTCTTTAGAGCTCATATTATGCCGTGAAATCGTAAGCTTGGACCTAACATAAGTGTCATAGGTTCCTTTAAAGTGCTGAGGAAAATACTCAGTTGACGCAAATGTGGAATAATATATCTACATATGTATTTATTTCAAATAATAAATCTTGATTTTGAATATGCAAAATAAAACTTAAAAACACTACAAGTCTAATGGTTGTACTTATGGTCCAACCATTAAATTTTGCGAGAATCTCACGACATAAGAATCTTGAGACAGCATCCAACGGCTACGTACGAATGCATTAAAGGGCCTAGCCAGTAGTGGTCAAGTTGAAGGAAGTTTGCAAGCAAAAGATCTATAAGGAGGCTTTCAAAAATTTCAATCAAATCAGCCCTTCTCTAATTCAGAGTCGAGCCAAAAAAAACAAACTTCACCTAGATAAAAACGTAGGGCATAGCGATATAAAAGAAAATCTATGCGCAAACGCCCTTCTCTTATTATAAGAGGTTGAAAATCTATGCGCAAACGCCCTTCTCTTATTATAAGAGGTTTATAGATTAATTACTGATTTTGACTCATTAAAATTGCAATATTATCATTAGTATTACTCTCCTAGGCCCAACATCAAATGAGGCTCCTTATATTGGATTTTTATTTTATTCAAGGGGCCTTTTTGGCAATAAGTAGCTTTATATTACTCTAACAAAAGATAGAGTAATATAAAGCTACTTAATGGGCTGACTGCCACATTGTAAGAAGGATCAAAACCCATTGACAAAGATTTCCTGGCAACGAAAATGTTATCACCAAAGACATAACATGTAAGGCCATGTTTGGTTGGTCAGATTAGTAATAAATAGATTTATAGTTCCCAATTTAGTTGGGAAAGATTTACCAATACCACATATCCTCCAATATCTTATGTTGGCCGTACTGGTGGTCATCCACCATGTCTGGTCAACCGTTTATCCCCCATTAATGTCAAAGATAACTATCGTGCCCAATATCAGGCTCTACACACCAAATGTTGAGGGCTATGACCCGCAAGGATATTCAATAATTTGTTTTACCGTGGTCGTTTCGACTATGCTTTTGGTCCAACTAACATGTTAGTCGTGCACTCAAAGACAAGTTAGTTGCATGCCATATGACCTTTTATTAAACCTTCGGTCCGGCCCATAGTTGTGGCCCATCATTGGAGCAACTGGACTGAGAATTCATGATGGGAAAAGTAAAATACCGAGCGTTCAATAATCCTTTGGTCCAGCTCATTGCTAGAACAAACTGGGCCGATGACTTACAAGGGCCATAGCTCAGACCACGGACGTCCAGCCTACTACAGCTACTATTCCGGGTAGCAAGCCAGTAAGGGCTTTTGGGGTGATAGGCGAGTGAAAGGATTGATCAATGAACTTTGGGCTGTTGCCATCCAGTTCCGTTACGGAATAGATGCTTTGATTAGGGAAGTCTGCCTCTTCGGCTTTGAGCTGAGTCAATCACAGAGGACATAATGAGTTAGCTCAATCTCATATCTAATTCAGCCAACCAAACAAGCAGTGTTTCAAGATGTCTAAAGACATTTGGGGGAAAATAAAAACTTGGAGCATTTTACGACGACAAATTCGCATACAAACAAATTAAAGGCAGAAGACGCGTCTTTGAGGGGGGTCAGTTCTGGGTGTTTGGACGAGCGCCAAAACAACGTTATTTTGGCACGCTACACGCCCTGCTCCCACAGCGGGGTCCTTGTTTCCCAGCTTATCGAACCCTTTACCTTTTTTCTGGTCCATCTTACAACAGGCAGAATCACACAACATTCATACATCATAAAGAAAAATAGAAAGTAGCTGTTTTTTTCGCGAAATGCAGTAGCAGCAGCAGCAGCAGCCTAACCCATGGCATACTTCTGGGTCCAGCTCCTGGCAGTAGTCTCGTACTTGCTCCGGTCTGTCTTGTACATATGAGCAATCTCCGGCACCAAAGGGTCATCTGGGTTCGGGTCTGTTAACAGCGAACAAATCGATAGCAACACCTGAACAAAATGAATACAAGTCACTTAAACAGCTTAAAATCCAGTAAAAATAAAGCATACTCACAATTCCGGATTGGGGATGTTGTAGTGTACCCTTGCACTACACTGTTGTAGTGTAGCTGTAGTGCGGCAAAACGATATAATTTTGTCCACATTTGAAACTGTTTAGAGACTTCCCACACTAATGTAAACCTAATTAGACTCTGAGCAACATTAAATAGAGGCACAACTACATCATTTTGCTGCACAACATTGTTGCACTACAACATTCCCAAACCCCAAAAATCCACGAAACAACAAAAGTTTCCCCCACTATTCAGCATTCACTAGTTGTGCACTTGTGTTCGCTCCACATGATCTGGCCCACGGAATTCCTATTCTTATCTTTTTAACTCTTCCCAAGAAGTAGTTTTCTTTTGGGGACGATTGGCATGGAATCCTCGTCACCTGAGGATGACAATATATCTATGACATCCATCAAAAAATGAGAACACCGCTTGAAATAGTACAATCCCATTTATAGTTACAAGGTGTTTTGGGGTTTGATCAACTTAAATCCCATATCTCATGACCTAGAAATGTAGGTAGGATGGTTGAGCAAAGGTAAGTGGACACCAACCCACAGACGTAGGAAATATGGGAAGTAGATAGAAACTACTAGTGCTCAGAACCTACTGATACATACCAGACATTAGATAGGATGCAATCATGCCACAGAAGAAGGCACCCTATAATAAACCGTCCAATTTGATGGAAACATTGGACCCGTTCATATGGTTAACTTTTCGTCCAGAAAACAAAATATAAGCCACATTCTGACCAGTATACAAGCAGAGTGTTTTTCTGTATAAAAATCCAAAAAGCGGTTAACATGAATATAGCGTATTGTGGTAGTGAAATCACTATATTTAGCATGGTCAAAGATATAGAAAGCACTAGACTAAGACTTCAGAATCCAATCACATATCTTCAATAGCATAGTGAAAGCAACACAACAACCATCGCACCTTCGAAATAGTTAGGGCAGGGCTCCACTGTTCCTTCAAAATATCAAGACAAATGCTGCCATTGCTGTTGATGTTGGGGTGAAAAACCTTGGTCCTGAATGCAACCTGAAAACCACTCAAAGCATAAAAGAAACTGAGACTAATTGTCCAAGATAGTTTGTTGTGACTTCTTGCCCACGACAGATTACTAACAAATTGAGCAGTGAAGAAATGTATATATTAGGGAAGACTACGGAAAATGTCTAATAATGTTTACTCGAGACAGTTAAGATTCATACAACTTTCTCATCAAAGAGCACAGCTTTATCATTCATACAATATTCTCATCAAAGAAACAGCTTTTTAAGTATCAGTTTGGTCAAGATTTCAACAAAGCATGATACAAGTTTTATGACGTGGTATCAATCAAGCATGCCATAATACATGCATCAAGCACAATCTCTAAAGACTTTGCTTACAAGAAACCATCCTTCTTTGAGATCAAAGCAATCTAAGTAGCTTAAGAATCTTGTCAAAACAAAAAACTATGGTCATCCCATCAGGGACTGGAGTCATCTCTATCGCATTACTTCAAAGCTTCACAACTTGGGCCAATGTTAGAAAGGAAAACTCCAACCCATGAAGATGTGGCCTCCTCTCACACGACTGACAATAAAAAACCTCATAAAACTAAGCCTCCCCTTCTTCTTTTCTTGCCCTTCAACAGAGACCGTTTCAATGTGGCAGTGTCTCTGACAGACCTACATGACTTTGCAAACTTTGTAATAATCAAGTGTCCTGTCACCTAAGCCGAAAGCCCTCATTTATTTCTTTAAGATTGTAGCTTGGGGAAAGAAAAGAGGTGAAAGAAAAAGAAAAGGAGCAATATGCTAACACCAGTAAACCCATATTTAGCTAACTATAACCATTTACACACTTCACTAAATTTCAAATCTGGGGATTCAGAATTTCTCAAAAGAAGCAGTCGAGGAGCTGCTCTATTCCTTTTGGTATGTTTTGCGAGTTCAGTCTCATGAAAAAGCAACCCACAGATCACTTCAAATTATTGAATCTAACAGGTCAAGGATAACAGAAACATGCATCTTAAAAAGTTTTAACAAATTATGACATAAAACCTGAATGCCTTGTGCAATTAATAAAAAGGAGAGGAAGAGTGTGCAAAGCAAGCCACAAAACACGACCATGGGAACATGCGATGCAACAAAAAAGGTGGTCGCTCTTTTCCAGTAGATCAAAGTTGCTGCAATACCTTAGGCGGCTTAAATGGATAATCTGGGGGAAAATGAATGGTAACTAGAAACACTCCACCCGCATAAGGACTGTCAGGAGGACCCATAATTGTTGCTTGCCAATGAAACATGTCTTCTGCAACTGGGCCTACAATGAATATAGGGAACCAAAACGTAACACATTATGCCTTCAAGTTCAAGGGACTAATTCATGCTCATTTGAACCTTGTCAGAGCCATGTTTCTGTGTATTACGCATATACTAACGTTAAGACTCGTTTTTTGTTAGTGTTCAAACCAATATATACTCATTTGAACCTTGCTAGGGCAATGATTCTAGGTACTGCACATATATGACACGAGATAACGGATACGACACTGACTTCAAGTTCCATAGCGCACAGCATTTTTTTCATTAGGATGTAAGTTTGTTATTTGAATACCTATCATTCTCAAAGTTACAATAAATTAATACCCACTGTTTGTCATCAACAGTGCTTCTTGTTTGTTCACTGCTACCACTTATTGAAAGGAGACATATATTTTGGATTCTTGTGAGTTTTACCCACTTCTGGTCAATATATAGTTCGCCTAGATTGAAACAACCTAAATATAGTTGGTCTGTCAGATATCCAAATGATTGCTCCATGGAAAAGAAGAACTTAGGAAGAGAAGAAGAAAAGAGAGGAGAATTCATCCCTGGTTACGTTCCATACAATCACTTATTGTGAATAAACATAATCCCTTTTCAATTTGGTCTCATATTCTTGTTCCATCTCACTCCATGCACTTGGAAAGTAGTGACCATAAAGAGAGTTATGGTTGGGGCTGGGACGTGGAAAGAAGTATGGTTTACCCAAAGTGACATTTTATCCATTATCTTCAATGATAACTCACAAAAGGCAGATACAGAATGCATTCCCATAGGGCAACATCAACATGGAAGCTGTGAAACAGTATTGCGGTCATAAGGTACCAATTTAGCTAGATAGCTAATTTATTTAGAAACTAGAAGTCTTCCGACACAATATGGTATTAGGCCATTCGAAAACCTAGTTGATCACCGAGAAGGACAAGGTGAAGGGTATGGAATATTGCAAAAAGTCACTGAGAATAAGATCTTACTTTTAACTGCAAACATAGCACTCGATATAGTTCACAAATCCAAGTAGGTACCATCAATCCAAGACTTCATAAGGTTGATTAGAATTAAGGCTATGGAAAGCACAATGGAACAATATGAGTCCACAGCACAAACTAATGCGCCCTCCAGGGTTGATTAGTGAAATAAATGCCCTTCCTCCAGAAAGGGCGTAACGAAATCGAAGCATGAACATCCAATCAAAACATGAACAAGTAGATGATTCAGCTTGTTGGAGGGCTCTCAAACGTTCAAAAATAACCCAAATCAATCCAAGAATTGCTGCAGTAAAACTAACCAGAAGCGAAGAGTAAATAAAACAGCTAGATGGCTTCAAAATCCATACTTTTTCGCCTATCCAGGGAGCAGAAAAACATTCACAGCGGGAGGACCACACGACCACATAAACCATCATATAGTCCTCAGCAAAAAGTAAATATTCTTCTATGTAAAGATCTCGACTAGAACCTGGATATCTCAAAAGTAAATATTCTTCTATGTAAAGATCTCAACTAGAACGTGGATATCTCAGAACATGCCAGTAATCCACTCAGTTCACGTGCTAGACACAAATTAAAAACCAAATCAACGTGATTGAAAACATAAACCTCAAACAATAGGAACAACAGAGCTCAATCCGCAGTAAAAATAAAACACAGATGCCAAAACTGTACCGAAACCGTGAGATGAAAATAAAATCAGAACTTCGGGATCTAAAAACCTTGACGAATCGGTACCTGCGCTGCAAGAGGTAGGAGGATCTTTCTGAAGATCCTTGAGCTCCTTCAAGATCCGCTTCGAAGCCATTTCCCAAGCCCTAGGTTCCTAAACCACGTAACAATTCAGCTCCATAGATGCAGTTGAATTGACAGAGAAATAGACTACATGTTATGCACACACGCACAGAGAGAGAGAGAGAGAGAGAGAGAGAGGCGCATACCTAGGAGATCCTCCTCCGGTTTTAAATTCTGAGAATGGAAAAATTTACAGGAAATTGTATATATATGTGTATATAAATATATATCTGTACGTATATATGCGTGTGTGTATTTAGAGAGAGAGAGAGAGAGAATCAGGAAAGCAGAATCTAACTCCGGTTTTTGGAGAGTGCTCACGCGCCATTGGTGAATCTTTACAGGTGTGGGGCCTACATGGTAAAACTAGTTGCTGCAGTGGTTTTACCTGGTTTGACCCATGGACCATGGTATATTTATTTAATGAAATGGATATGTCAATATTTTCTTACGTGGAACCATAAAATAAATATAAGATCACGAAATCAAGTTGAAGAGACAACTAATCATATTATAATCTAAAATTTAATGTAGTTATAAAGTAAAAATTGTCCCAGAAAGTTCAAAGACTGCTTTTGTTGAGATGAATTGTCATGCGATTGTTCAACTTTTTTCGTACTTGGAATTTCTATTGTGCATTGTGCACAATATAACGTGTTGTGCGTCAAAACGTCGTCGTTTTGATGCATAAAATAATAACCAAGCAATTGTGCTAAAACAACATTATTTTGGCGCACAACATGTCTTGTTGTGCTTAACGCATAGTATACTTTACCATTCCCAAGCTTACAGTTCTTCCATATTAATTTTAACGTATCCTGATAATTCCGTATTATATTTTTTTATCTCGTTGTTTTCGTATCATAATATATTCATATTCTGTATTGATATCATTACTTTGTACTTGTGAGAATTTGTAGACTGAGCATAGAAATAGATAAGAGAATCTCCAGAATCTCCATTAGACCTTTTTAAAACATTATCTCATTAGATATTTAAGTAGTCCATAATTGTGTTGCTATTGTGGGTGAAATCGGTTTAGTTTAGTTTAATTTTGTGAAATTTCTCAAACAAAATCGAAAACATTAGTTTGAAGAAAATAGAAACCAAAACAGAACCAGTTTTGTTC